>JAUMJL010000252.1:0-300363 GCA_033558185.1 Dromococcyx pavoninus
CCCGTCCACAGCACCGCCTCAAGAGGGCGGGCCTTCCCGCTTTGTCGCACGCCATTGGTTGTACCGCCACCGATTGCGAGGAGGAGAAGCCAATGGGACGAGGGGAAACGCCAGCGTGTGGGCGGGGCTCGAAGGTGGCTCTCAAGCTCAGGGAGCAGTGAGAGCAGTGGGTGCGTGAATAGCGATGTCACCGGGACAAGAGAGGGCACTGAGCTTAGGGTCTGGGCCAACCGTGTCCTGGGCTGCATCCAAAGGAGCGGGGCCAGCAGGGCGAGGGAGGGAATTGATTCTGCCCCTCTGCTGATCCGAGAGCTGGAGCCCCTCTGCTGTGAGGACAGGCTGAGGAGAGAGTTGGCGTTGTTCAACCTGGAGAAGAGAAGGCTCTGGGGAGACCTTAGAGCAGCCTCCCAGTACGGAAAGGGGCTCCAGGAAAGCTGGGGGGAACTATTTACAAGGGCCTGTAGCAACAGGACCAGGGGGAATGGCTTTAAATTGGAAGGGGGAAGGTTTAGATGAGACTTTAGGAAGAAATTCTTCACAGTGAGGGTGAGGAGGCACTGGCACAAGTTGCCAAAGGAAGGTGTGACTGCCCCTTCCCTGGAAGTGTTCAAGGCCAGGTTGGACGTGGCTTTGAGCAGCGTGGTCTGGAGGGAGGTGTCCCTGCCATGTCAGGGCTTTAAGCTCCTTTCCAACACAAACCATTCCATAATTTTACTTAAGCAGTGAACAGTTACCAGGCACGGCCTGTGCTCCACATAATGGAGGTGGCTGGCACCGCAAGCTTCCCTTGGTGTGTGGAGTAGCAGGGTCTGGCACATGTAAACATCATAATCATAGACCAGAAGTGCACATAAAAAAAAAAACAAACCAACAATACAAACCCAACCAGGCCTTCAAAGAAGCTTCACACAAGCACACAGGGCCAAAACCAAAGCAGGCCAAAAAGAGGAACAGACAAAAGCAGCTGAAAATAAATTCAGACCACAAATCAATTGTACCCATACAAAAGGTCACATGCAATCTTTACTGATCTCTGCAGGACAGATCTATTTTTGGAGCAAGTCAGATACAAGAACTGAGTCAAAAAACCCAGCATGTAATTGCCAGGAGAATGACACAGACTTGGCTTTAGCGTCAGGAGCGGATACTTTGTGCAGTCCAACTCCAGGCCAGCTCTTTCCGGAGATGATGCTTCTCCTCGACAGACTTCTGATATGCTATGAACTTTCACACGTAATTGAAAAAGAAATGTCACATTCAGTTTTGGTTTTTTTTTCTCAACAACAGGTTGCAATTTTCATCAAACCATCTGAAAAGATAGTAGAAAAGCCCTGTGAATGCCCCGTTGGAACAAGTAATGGCACATTTCCCACATTTCTCATGGAAGAAATTGCTTTAAGGCACCTTAAGGAATCTCAGTACAGTTTGGGTTTTAAAAACTTCTGTGTCACCTGAACTCTGGATTCAGAGTCACCCTTGAAGTACCAAATTATACAGATAGTTTTGTTAATAATTTTAAATTAAAACATTAGAGCTTCTCATGCAGTTATGAGGGTAAAAAGCTCTGTCCCACAGATCAGCCAAACTGAGCAAAACCTAAATGTTCTCCTTTACCTTCGTTGAGGACTTGCCAACAAGAAATCCTCCCAAACACAGATGTTGTAGGGAGTAATGTGGGCTGGGCAGAGCTGAGATCTGGTGACTGTGCTGGCAGCTGCAGCTACCACTCCGCCCTAATTTGGGCAGATCTTGATGAATCATATTTGTAACATGTGATCTGAGATCACTTTTAATGCATCAGCACCTCTAAACTGTAGCCACATAGATTGTTTTTAGACTAGGAACTCTAACTCCACCACCTACTCTGTGGGTGAAAAGTAGCATTTGTAGTGATTCTATTAATAAAAGACTTGCCCTGGCTGAGCTTTCTGGATTGTGCCAAAGAAGCATTAAAAGATTTAAATCTATTAATACTCGATGTCCCGGTTACTTCTGCCGTGAAATAAGAAGTGGTGATGACTCGCTGCAGCTCAGTAATCCCCCAAGGTTTTACACAGAGAAGAGATCCTTACCAGGAATGTTCATTTGGGTTTAATGTAATATTGTGCAAAATTTTATAGTAACATAAATAATTTAAAAACATCAATCTGTGGGCTTTATTGGGGAATTTTGCATTGGATAATAATACCTAGGGGGAGAACCATGATCATATTCACTTTTCATACCAGAGACACACAGGACTTTGGAATTACCTTTTGAGAACATTTTCAGATTACTGAGACTTGGTTTGACAAATTCAGCATTGCACAAAAATGCCAGGATCCCCAGGCCCTGAGGGCAGCCATTTCACACTTCATAAGCTCAGGCCTCTCACTCGGTCACATCCACCTGTTTTGTCAAAGACAAAAGAAGACTTTTTCATTTGCGTTACCTAATCTTGAATTTAATACAGCCAAAACAATCTATTGGTGCTTATTTGGAGGAGTGGTTTTCAGGTGGGTGAGTTTATTTAAATACACACTATATTAAATGTTCTCTACTCCACAGTGAAGGGTTGTCAGCCGAGTTTGCCTGCTGCTCCAGAGCGTGGTACAGGGATGCCGAGACCAGATGTCTGTAATTTTCTTTTCCTCAAAGTTTTGCATGTGCCAGCTGCAGCCAAGCCTTTATCTCCTCTCCCACCCTTCCCCACCAAGCTGCTCCACCATGTCAGAGTTTCCACCCACGCTGTCATACTTTATTTCCAGGAAACGTCAGTAAATTGACCTTTATAACATGACAGCAGTAGTTATTGCCCAGGCTTTGTATTCAGACACAGCTCAATGGGTGTTGGTTCATTGAGGTCTGGGAAGCTATCATTAATTATGCCAGCAACAACCAACTGCAATATTAAGTTTCTTAAATGTAAATGTGTTCTAGAAAATGACTCCACACTTGATTCGCCTCCTCCTCTAGCCACCCCCAGGCATGAATCAGGAGCAACTCAGCTGAAATCCCTGGGGCCATGCCAAGGTATGGCAACATTGGGATCTGTTTGGCTCCCGATTACAGAAATGAGAGCTATTATAATAATTGGGGTGTTCTCCTTGGATCACGATGCCTTAATGAAGTACTCTGTGGGGTTAGTAAGTGAATTAGCCACTGCAGCAGACGAAGACATCCTTCTGCTGATGAAGAAGAAGCTATGGGACTGGTGACCAAGCTTTGAGTACACAGAGGCAGTGTTGAAAAAAAAGAATATTGTGCTTAGCCTTGTAAATATTTGTGTAAGAGAAGTCACAACAGAAAGATATGTGCAGTGTGGAAAAATACAGAGCCTCTGTAAGAGGGTGTGGAAGTCTTGCTTAGACTGTAATAAATGTCTTCGATATTCATTATACTGGAGTCCGTGCTTTAAAACACCACAGTACTCCAACAAATTATTGAGAAAAATAAAAACTTATGTGTGGAGGTATCTTTATTGCATCATTTAATTTGCAATCAATCCAATCTAACAGGAGTGAATTCACTCCTTGGGTTTCTCTGGCTGCACCATGGAAACGCTCACATTGGAGCGTCAATCAGGATCTTGTATCGTTACGTAAGATTAATGGAAATCATTCCCTCATGCTTTCTAAAACTCCCAAACGAGTCTTAGAGAGTTTATTTGCGGGCATCTTCGGTATCAAGACACGTTGCCATCCAGCACGGCCGCCCTCCCTCCCGCAGGACCCTTCCCTCCCCGGAACGGCCTCCCCCGGCGCTCGGGCCACCGCCCGGCCCCGCGGTGGCTGCGCACACGCCGCCTCTGATTGGTCGTGGCGCCCGGCGGCGACCGTGATTGGCTGGCGGCGGGAGGCGCTTTGCCCGGGCCGGGGGCCGCCATGGCGAGCGTGCACGAGAGCCTCTACTTCAACCCGATGATGACGAACGGCGTGGTGCACGCCAACGTGTTCGGCATCAAGGACTGGGTCACCCCCTACAAGATGGCGCTGCTGGCGCTCCTGAGCGAGCTGAGCCGCACCGGGGCGCGGCTCGCCCTGCTGGAGCGGCGGCGGCTCAACCGGCTGCTGCTACCGCTGCTGCAGGTCCGAGCCGGGCCCGGCCCTGAGGGGGAGGCGGGAGGAAGGGAAGAGGAAGGGGGAAGGAAGGGAAGGGAAGGGGACACAAAGGCGCTGCGTGCATCGTGGCCTGTTATGACATAGAATCATAAAATCATAGTGATACAAGAAGTAGTTACTATTACAAAAAAGTGGAATATTTTGATTTAAGCTAAAGTAGGATTAGTATTCTAACTACTTTTGTATAAGTAACTGTGTTTTTTGAAAGTCAGACAGAATGTCTCTTTGATAGCATGGTTTCCTCATAACTTGTCTATTTTTCCAATAGGGTTTTTCCAGACACTGTTCAAAGAAAAATGATAACGTTTTGTGTTAAGTACAGTATGTGCTGAACAGATGTGTCTTCTGTGATCACCTCTGTTTGCAGCCTTTCCCTATCTAAAACACAAGGTCAGACAGAGAACTGTCTCCAAAGCTCCAATTAGCGGAGATTTGCCTGCTGTGAAGTTAATAATATTAAAATTAGTCCTTGGAAAGTAATAGAATGTGCATAAGAGTTCTGGGAAAAATTATACATATGCATATAAGTGGGAAATATCGTCTGTCCCAGCTCTAGTCTCGTTATGGATGATTGATGGAAAACATTCTCTCCTGCATCCAGTGCTGAAATAAATGAAGCTGCTTTCTAAAACTCCAAAATGAGTCTTAGAGAGTTTATTTGCTGGCATTTTTGGTATCAGTAGAATGGTTTGGGTTGGAAGGGACTTCAAAGCCCATCCAGTTCCAACCCTCCTGCTGTGGGCAGGGACACCTCCCACTGTTTCAGGTTGCTCAAAGCCCTATCCAACCTGGCCTTGAACACCTCCAGGGATGGAGCACCCACAGCCTCCCTGGGTATCCTGTGCCACCCTAATTGTGAAGAATTTCTTCCTAATGTCTGCTCTCCTCCCCAGGGCCCTGACATGCCGCTGTCGCGACTGCGCAAGGCCATCGAGGAGGCCTGCCCACACCTGGCCAGCGCCGTGCACATCAGGTGGGCGCTGGGCTCGCACCTCCCCTCCCTGCTTGCCCTCAGGAGCCCCTCAAACCACGTCCTGGGCCGGAGGGTGCCCGAATTCCTAGTGAGCCAGGCTCCCCTCCTGCTGGAAGCAGGGAGCTGCTTACCTTGTTCAGTTAATTACTTCTGTCTTGTCGAGTCTCTGTGTTGGAAATGTGAAAACTGTTTTACAACCAGTAGTTCTGTGAAAGACTATAAAGCGAGCTCTGTGTGATCTGTATCTGCTCTTATATCTATGAAAGTGCTCTGAATGTGTAAATGCGTAGTTAAAAAAGTCATACATCTGGAGAGAAGATTTATTTCTACAGTTATCTCCTAAATAAGTTCTGACAGGCACGTGACCCAGTCACTGAAGCCATCTGCTTTAAGGTTTCTGTGATCTGTTTTGACATCAGCTACCTCATGTAACAGCAACAGTGTTAAGAATCAGTCTATTTTGGGTTCTTAATTGTTTTGTTAGAGGAATAACAACATTTTCTAATTGTTTTCTGTTAAAATATCTGTTTTAAAAGGAAAAAATCATTATTTGGCTCATTAATAATATTTAATATGTTTTGGTTTGGCTCATGAGTATAAAAAACCTTCTGAGCCTAATGAATTAGCTACCACTTGATTCTGTTTGTGTTTCTCATCTATACCTGAAATAGAAGAATGTTTTATTCGATGTATATTATTAATACCCTAAAAAACCGTGGTTTTCTTTTCCTGCTTAGGTTAAAACTTATGGCAGAAGGAGAACTGAAAGATATGGAACTATTTTTTGATGACCTTTCTGATGCATTTACAGGGACAGAGCCAGAAGTTCATAAAACAAGTGTAGTAGGTAACTGATTATTTTCCATAAGCTATATTTGATGTGATATCATTGATGTGCTGACTATCATTGATGTAATTGACTCGGGATACAGCTTGTTTTTCTTTTTTTGGGAGGTATAAAGGTTGCAATATGATTTTTTCTCTTAGTCAGATATTTCATATTAACCAATAGTTTAGTTCTTACTGATCTTAATTTTTCTGTGATGCAGGTAGTCTGTGAGATAAGCCTCTATATTAATACCAGGTTCATACCCTGCAAAACTGAATTGCATCATTTGGTGGATGAGATAAGAAATTAAATAATGTAATATAAGCTTCTGGTTATTGTGATTTCTTGTCTCCTCTCTGAAACAGCAACCTTGCAACAGTTGTTGTAACAGATGTTCTCCTTTGCAGGTCTCTTTCTGCGCCATATGATCTTGGCATACAATAAGCTCTCTTTCAGTCAGGTCTATAAACTTTACACTGCCTTTCAGCAGTACTTTCAAAGTGATGAGAAGAAAAACGGGCTTGATGAGAGCGATATGGAGCTGACAAATACAGAGGAACTGGACGGGAAGATGGAGAGAGAAGAACTCGACGTACCTTTAAGGTGATATATTAATATTAAAGTCTTTCCCGCTTAAGAGAATTAATTTCGTTTCACATCACCTCTGTACATATCAGAGTAGATTTAAGCTTTGTCCAGCTCAAGATGATGCTGCTGCTAAACCTTCCAGACTCCAGGAATGCTCTTGTAAGCCCTGTGCGTGTCCCATCAGTAACGGTTTCAGCCGCGGTGCTGAGATGTAGCGTCCTGTAATCCCGTAGCTTTTGGTAGCCGCGTACGCCCCGGCAGGGCTGGGCGGCCTCTCCGCTTCCGTGGTGCCACCGTGTGGTAGCGCTTGTGGATGGCAGCAGATCTGCTCCGCGCCTCAGAAGATGGCGGGACCCCGTTCTCATGCTCCCGAAGGGAATCGCCAGCTGGAGGCCAGGCACACAGTTCCTTTCTGGACAGACCACGGCAGAGGGACTTCTCTGGTTGTGCTGGTGTGTGATGTGCTACAGCTGTTGGAGAGGTTGCTTCTGCTTCCAGCAAGGAAAGGGTGCTCATTAAGGAATAGTTAAGCTTAAGGCTTTTGGTTTCTCATCTTGCCCTTCTCCAAATAAAAGAACTCACATTTATTTACATAAAAAATGAGGCAAATATTGAGCCGTTTCACCTGCTAAAGATGCACTCTAAGAATAATCCCAAAAGCATTTTGTGTATCTGTGTATTTAAAATGCACATCCTGAACTGTCTTTTTATACTAAACTTGTGCTTGTGCGTGCTCTGCTACAGCATGAGTCAGTCAACAGCCTTTGGAGTCTGGCTCTATCCTGTAGTTGCTGTCTTTCCAAGGAATAATCTTCTGTCTGCTCTTGCAGAACAGCTGTTTCCTTGAGTGATGGATGTGGCCAAAGTGCCAGTTCATTATGCTGCAAAGAAGAAACGAAAAACAGAGCAAAGCTATTTCAATATGTCAACCCCAAATTTCCTGTCTGCTGTTTTTATTTTGGTTTTCACGTGTATTTAGGGTCACATTCATATTGAGCGTGATCTCTGCAGGTTGAAGATCAGAACTAAAGTGTGAAATCATTTGGATTGCTAACTTTGATGTAGTAGATGTTATTCTTTATTAAGTTTTCTCCCTTTAGTTTCCTTTCATGCTTTGAAGTATAATATCTCATAAAATTTTATAAAGCAAAAGTGTGGAGTGTCTGTTAAAGTGTATTTCCTTGTATTGTATTTCATTGCCCTTGTTTCTAACCAGAGTGCTTTTTATCAGGGAAGAAGAAATATCTTGCAGTGGGCCTCTTTCTCAGAAACAAGCAGAATATTTTCTTTCTCAGCAGGTATGTTAGTTCTGAATATAGTAGAGCAAATGATCCATAACATGAATTTCACCTTCAGTTTTATCCACAGTGCCAGACATGATGTTTTCTTAGATCTAGTAAAGATTCATTGATATCTTGCATATTGTTGCTCAGTTTGAGCACTTGGGGTAGATGTGTTTTATCTGGGCATGCCCACCGTGTGATGATATTTGATTCTGAGAAGGTCACTTCAGTTCTGACTCCTGGCCTTAGATTTGGTATTTGCTAAATTGCAATTTTGTTGATTATGTGTGCAGAATAGGGAACCCCTCATCCAGGAGCAGAGTCAGAGGAAGGGTTGAAAGAGAAGACAAGACAGACTGCAGTGGTCTGGCACAAGGCATGGATTTTAACTGCAGTGGCATTCTGTTGTACTGTGGTTTTTAGCTGGTGTCATTGACATAGTTTCTGTTAGTGGTGTGTATATATTTTTTTACCCTCCTAATTAGAGTATTATGGAGGAATCGGGATGGTTGAAGTCTTTTTATTCATATCTAGTAATGCTTATTCTGGTAACTAGATTATTATATTTTTTTATGACTTGATCTACTTGCAGAAACTATGGATTTACCTCTATTTAGTTTCCTGAATTTTTCTGTGAGGAGATAGATGTAATTCCAGCAAGAGATACATTGTATTAGTACTTCAAAGAGAAACTTAAACAGAATTCTTTAAATGCTTTTAAACAGTCCTTTGAATAAGCTTTTATTGGTCCCTCTGATCTCTGGAAACGCTATAACATAGTATAGCATAAAGCTGTCACTGATGTTTCAGCCTCATAGCAGACAGCACTGTTAGAAAATCTTCTTTCATGTTCTTTTCAAGCAGATAACAAACTGACGAGCGTGTATCAAAATGTATTTGTAACCCTTCAGTTTGAGTTAATCTTACTTTTACTTTTCAATTTTTATTCCAGGCTTCTTTATTAAAGAATGATGAAACAAAGGCTCTTACTCCAGCATCCTTACAAAAAGAATTGAACAACTTGTTAAAATTTAATCCAGACTTTGCTGAAGCAGTTAGTATCTTTTTTCTTCATCCAGAAGGGTTATAAAGGGATTTCTTGTCTCTGGGATGGGATTATTTGGGAGTAATTTCTTCTATATTGAAATATAAGCAGATGATAAAAATGTGAGCAAGTTGCATGTAAATGTTTGGTAATTCAGACTGAAACTCCTGAAGGTACAGAAACCTTCATTAAGCTGAGTACTTCACCACATGTCTAGCTTTATGCACAGATATAATCCTCTTCATTTTGGTAGGACTACGTGGGTGTTTTCTTGTTGAACTAAATTTAAAACTTACTTCTTTTTACACACGTTTTCCTAAGAAATTTCAAGCCTCATACTGCCATGGTTTAAAAAGTTGCACTTGCTAAACAACCGTACTCAGTAAAAAGAGACATAGTAATTATAAACAAAAACTTTATTATAATAGTTCTGTATAGTTAAAGCTGATTTTGCTTCAATTTTTAGCATTATTTAAGCTACTTGAATAGCCTCAGAGTGCAAGACGTCTTCAGTTCAAAACACAGCCTCCTTCATTATTTTGACCGTTTAATTCTGACTGGGGCAGAAAGCAAAAGCAACGGGGATGAGGGTTACGGTCGGAGTCTGAGATACGCTGCTCTGAACCTGGCTGCACTGCACTGTCGGTTTGGCCATTAGTAAGTTAAAACATTGTACTGCACAACTGAAATTCATCTTGTTGCATCTCCTAACTGTGGGCAGATGGACCTTTTGTTTCTGATGAAAATCTGTTCAGGAGAAGAAGGGGCTTCTTTCTCTAATTTGATAACAGCTGTAGTTGGGTTGGATTGGAATTTTCTTGGCATCTTGATTTGTTTTGGTTTGGTTTTATTTTGACATTTATTTGGTTTCCATAATAACTGAATGATCTCCAGCAGGATAAGGGTTGACATTTGTCTGTGTCCAGTTGCAGCTGTTTCCTAGATATTTAAGTTCTCAATTGCTACATTTCCACGACCTCAGAAAGGTCAGTGGACATTAATGCCTATTTTCAGCTATATTCTCAAGAAATTGTGGTTGGTTTTCTATTAACATTCAAATCAATGTAGACCTGATGATCTGGAAAAGGAAAAATTAAAAAAAAAGCCATCTAAGCTTTGTTTAATTTTAAAATGCCATGGGTTGGGTGTTATTTTATTGATAAAGCTGACTTACCCATCTCCATATGTGGTTTGCATTTATTGACTGTTGCCTGGATGCACTGTGTAAAAGGACTGGAGATGGGAGGGACATAGAAAACTTCGCTGCTCTCAGTTTTGTTTACAGAGGCAAATACTTTATGTTTCCCCTGATCAAACAATAACTCAGCACAACAGCATGTATGGGGTTTGAAAGTCCTCTTAGGGGTTACAGTTACATTTTTGTAGTGGCTTGCAGATGCCATTTTCCTTATTACACTCAGGAGTAGAATGTATTGTCGAAGTGCTGGGAGGGAACTACAGGCTTTCTCATGTGGTCTATTAAGTCAGAGTTCTCTTATGAGTGCAATATGCATAATTTAGATCAGTATTCCTCCTCTGTATCATAATGCTGTATTTTAAGCACTGTGGGAATACTAATATGTTCTCTCTTTTTCTTTACTGGTAGCCAACAGGCTGAACTTGCGCTTCAGGAAGCGATCCGAATTGCACAGGAGTCTAACGACCATGTTTGCTTGCAGCACTGCCTGGTAAGAGCTGTGCTGAGATGGAGGTTAACTCACCTTTGTCTGTGTTACCTGAGACTTTACTAAGTGAACTGTTGTTGCAGAACCACTCTTACAGTAGTGTCTCGTCAAATGCATCAGTAACTGTTGGGGGACATCACTTCTGGCAGATGGGTCACCCAGAGCAACCAACCGTGGGGAGATCAGGGGAAGGTCTTGTTGCAACTTGGGATTACTTTCATAAAGAGGAGCTGTGATCCCAGAATAATCAAGATCTCAGTACTAAGCACAAAGTTTAGTCTTATATGTTTTAAAGAGACAAACTGTGTCATAAACTTCCTCTTTACGGTCTGACAGAGTAATCACCTTTTTGAGCAAACAAAAAGGAGGAGGAAAAGACTTAGATTCCTCTGCCTTTTATTCTGTAATTAACATTATTATAATGAATTGTCATCAATGGTGTTGAACTCCTGAGATACTGCATTCCGCAGTTAACTGTGTAACGGGGTTTCTGTGCATTGCTGTGAACCTCCAGCACTGCTGCTCTCACACCAGTGTTCCAGCCTGATGTGCTTTGCTGTGCAGCATTTAGTGGACTTTTCCTTAGCATCATATTCATTCTGAACAGGGTTTTATATTTTCAGAGAGTTTTTGTGCATTCTGTGCAAAAAATAATACAAGTGCTGCAGCCATTAGTTACTTGCAATGAGATTTTAACTTATTTCCTTGCTAGAGCTGGTTGTGCATCTTGGAGCAGAAGATGTTTGATAGCTGTGTTCTGCTGGAGCACTCTGTAAACAAGTCTTTACATTTTGGTTTGCCGGTAAGACCACTTCATTTACCCTTAACTTTATTCTAGGGCAAACACATGGTGTATGTCTTAGGGTTTGGGATTTTGTGGCTGGTCTGTTCAAAATGTGTAGCTGAATTTGAACAAATCTATTTTAACGCTCAAAAATTTAGCTGTTTCTATTATTTCTACTCTTCATGTTAACAAACCAGGGTTCAGTTGCTTTAATGAGTGTGCCTTATTGCAAGACTCAGTGTTTTTGCTTCTAACCTGTTTGGTTTTCAGGCAGAAGATCTCTCTGTGGCTACCAGCCTGGCCTCATAAACCACTTCAGCTTTAGGCCTGTTGCACAATCTGTTGGTGCTCAAGGGAGGCTCTTATGCCTCCACCTTCCCTGAAACTCAGTGCTGATGCCTCTGGCAGGGTTTTGAACACATGTTTACATGTACAGCTGTGTTCCAGCAGTGCAGTCTTGCAAGGCAGCCCTCCCCTTAGATAGTTTGGTGTCCTGAATCTGTTGGCTGTTAATGTTTAGTTCTTCTTCCGCAAGATCTGCAGTCTCTTTGTTAAAAGAATTGTTCTAAAAGAAACTAAACTGCTGATGTTGGGAGGGAAGAGCAGACATGGCCACTTGGTGGGGAAGGGGAGGAAAGGCTCTGTGTTTTCTCAGCTCTTTCATCATTGGAGAAATCCAGGTGCAAGTCCTGTCATCCTCTTTAAGGCTTTTGTGTGGGGGAGTGGAAATTACCTTTCACATCTAACAAAATGGCATTCACATATGTGTGGGTGTGCATAAGTGGGTATTTAAAGAAATGCCTGGAGCAGTGTTCCTTTGTCTCTGCTGAATAACATCACCTCTTTTCCTTTGGGATTTTTTCTTACTTTAGAACTCTTGCTCTGATGTAATTCAGAAGTGTAGTGAACTCTGTTGTCTTTCAGTGCTGTTGGTATTTTTTTCCCTTCTTCCCAGTACCTTGCATCCCTGGGAATACAAGCCTTGGTTCAGCAAAGAGCTTTTGCAGGAAAGGCTGCCAGCAAACTAATGGATGCCTTAAAAGATTCTGATCTGTTGCACTGGAAGCACAGCCTGTCAGAGCTCATTGATATTAGTATAGCACAGAAGACTGCCATTTGGAGATTGTATGGCCACAGGTATTCCATTTCTTTTGGATTCTTGGGTTAGCTCACTGTACTTATTAGCACATAATGCATTTAGAGTTATTTATATAGGTGTAACAAGTGACTGTGTCTCTCCAGTGCACTAAAATAAAGCAATCAGTCTGTGATTCAGTACAGGCTGAGTGCAATTATTTCCATTCCCTTGTGTTCCTTTATAACTCATACTGGTGAAGAGATTGAGTTTCCATTTAGTAGTGGTAAATAGATCATAAGTTGTTCCTGTGCTCCCATTTTCAGCATCTCTGTGCTTAGACTGTATGCAGCTTTCAGTGCATAGTCCAGAGTTCCTGGAGAGCAGTTGTTTTACAAGTTTTCATTCTCCCCGGGCCCCTGGCTTACCATAAAATGTAGACTGTTGCCATAACAAGTCCATAGATTAAAAATGATTGTTGTTTGTTACTTGAAAGCTAAAAGATGTTTCTCTTGCACAAGCACCATGGCACTTCAGCAAGCCCAAACATTGCTGAGCATGAACAGTCTGGAGGCTGTGAATGTGGGCGTTCAGCAGAATAACACAGAGTCCTTTGCTGTAGTACTGTGTCACCTGGCTGAGCTGCACGCGGAGCAGGTGAGCTTTGTGGCTACTTGCACAAAATGTCATTTGGGAGAGAACCTGGGGGTGTTATTGACAGAGAGTGCGAGGCTTGACTTGTGTTTTGTTCTGCCTCCAACCTCTGCAGTGGGGGCGAAGAAAATACAGGGTTTGTGCTTGGCAAGTTCTTTCCGTGGAGCTTGTGCTGAAATCAAGGAGCATGGTGCTTGTCCCAGTGTACGTTTATGAGTGCTGTTTCTGTGTTACAGGGGTACTTTGCAGCTGCTTCTGAAATACTGAAACACTTAAAGGAAAGATTCCCTCCCAACAGTCAACATGCACAGGTAGAATGTTTAAATTGAGCCTGTATGTTGTGTAACTGTTATACAATAGGATCTGGATCCTTTCCTCTGTGTGCTTGGGGCTATAAGTTTGCTAATTTCACTTGCCTCATGAGCTTATGGGAAGCTGTGTAGCATAAACTTTTCTACAAAAGCATGAGAAAGACACCTCTGTTATTTTAAGACTGGCGAGAAGTTTATCTTTCCACAGCCTCCTAAGAAAAAACTGTTTAAATAGAAATGTAATTGACAGAGGAATACACATCTCATTCATGTGCACTTATAAGAATTAAATGCTCTGCACTGATTTGGAGCTTCACGTTCAGTTTAATTAGTGCTACTTATTTTGATATACTACAATCAGTAAATAATAGAGATAATAGGCTAGGTTTTGTGTGACTCTGGGAAAAGCACATTAACACATGAATCTATAAGGCAGAGCTTTTCTACTTAAAATGCAGTCAAATAGGTGAGCTTTGGTATTGAAACATGAATCCAGACATGAGCATTTCCACTGAGGACTGTAATGTGTTAAATCCAGTAACTGGACAGTGGAGTTAGTTGTGTCTAGACATGAATATCCACAGGGGAAAATAAAAAGTTAAGTTCTAACTTGGGATTAGAAAATGAGCCATCAAAGCTTCTAAAACTTGTTCCTGGATGTTCTTTGTTTAGCTTTGGATGCTGTTTGATCAGAAAATACAGTTTGAGAGAGCCATGAATGATGGCAGATATCACATAGCAGATTCTCTTGTAGCAGGAATTACAGCACTTAATAGCACCGAAGGCGTGTACAGGTAAGAATTCATGAACCTGCATACACTTGGAGGTGTGTCCGATGAAGATAGTGAAAGATTTAGCAAAAATGATTGCTGGCAATCATGTGTTTACATGTTCTTCCTTTTCCAGAACTAATTAGTCATGTTGTCTGACCTGTAGTGCTTATTCCATTAGTGTATGTCCTGCAGTAATAGTTTCTAGTTGTTTCTTTGGGCATTTTAAGAACTGGAATAGCACTGCTGAAGTTCATGTTGTTCTAGAACTGCAGATCTGTTATGAGAACACAAAATACTTCTTCAAAATCTGCCATGGTAATTGTACTCAATCCTAAGTACAGAGCAGAATTTTATGGCAATTACCTAGGGATCTCAGGCCTGGTCTGAACTTAAGGCTTCATCTGTGTCCTGGTTTCTACATCTACGAAATGGAACAATGTGTTTTTCTCGCACCTTAAGGGTTCTTATTTCTAAATGAGAATTACATGTTAGAAATAGGTAGGGTTAGAACTTGTTATTTGGTGAGCGTTGAAAACACTCACTGTTAAAAGCAATTTCTTGTTGATTTTCAATGAGGCAAAACACCTAAAAACATAGCCAGTGCCAGTAAGCCAGAAGATTGGTGTTCAAGCTGTGGGACCTGATGCTTGTCCTTCTGGAATTGGACTGTTTGTGATTTTCCTGATCCTTAAATACACTGCTCAGTGTATGGGTTCCGAGTGTTTTTATGCATCCCCTACTGCTGTGTATTTGTTTATTATTATGCTGTTCTTGCTCTTTCCCTGTTGCTGCACATCCTTCAAGCCAATTTTAGCTACTTTACCTCATACCTGTTTTTCTTACAAATAATTACTTCTGCTTTCCAGCTTGCATGCCCTCCCACTTCTGCTGCCTGTTTGGCCTTTGTTTTTGGCAATCCTTGTTTTCTGTCTAAAGCTGGTTTGAGTTTGATCCTTTCTGCCTGTGAGTTGTCAGGTTGTAATAGGAGATACCTGGTTTTCCCCCTGCTGGTGTGTATAACAAGCACAGACTATGTCAGAATGACATTCTGCAGTTCAAGAAACAGAGGTCACAAAAGAGAGACTTATTTTACTGTGTTCTGAAGAGCAGAACTGAATCTAAAATGCAAAAATACTATCAGCAATGTTTTCTTTCTCCCCTGGCAGAAAAGCCATAGTACTGAAAGCCCAAAATCAAATGTCGGAGGCACACAAACTTTTGCAGAAATTGTTGATCCACTGCCAGAAAATCAGGAACACCGAGATGGTGATTAGGTAAGAATGTTTCATTTTCTGAGTATTAAAGCCACTTTGCAGTGATTAGAATGAGCCTTTTCAATCTGTCTGTGTTCAGACTGCACTACTCCTCAGATTACCTGCAACAGTTTGGAGATTACAAAACAATTTCCTTTATGAATTGTGGTACAGAGGAATCCTCAAAATATTATGGAGTTAAACCCAGTATTTTTAATATGTAAACTAAAAGGTAGCAAACATATTTTAAAGCTCCATGAAGACTTATGGAAGAAGAAACTAGTGGAAGGCGTCCCTGCTCATGGCAGGGGCTTGGAGTCGGATGATCTTTAACGTCCCTTCCAACCCAGACCATTCTGTGATTCTATGATTTTATGAAACACTGCATCCAAAATAAAGAGGAAATAGCAATGTATGTGTGTAGTTGTACCTTTGTGCTAACCTTCAGAGCAGCTATTGTGTTATTGAATCTTTTGTATGTCAGTAGTGCCTCCTTTTAAGGCTGTAATTGAAGTTTATTGTATAGGCAGTAATGTAATTCATAACAAAATCACTGCCGTTATGGGTGGAATAATTGTTTGGGAAACAAGTGGGCGTTTTTCATCAAAAGAAAATGTTTGTAATTCTTTCCCCCTGTGCTGGCTAGTGTACTGCTGTCAATAGCAGAGCTCTACTGGAGATCTTCATGCCATACCATAGCACTGCCTGTCCTGCTGCAGGCCCTTGCCCTCTCACGAGAATACAGCCTGCAGTACTTGGCTTCAGAAACTGTGCTGAATTTGGCTTTCTCTCAGGTATGTCTGGTGTGTGTTTGCACAGGGCTGTAGGGTAACATTTTTTCTGGGTATCTGGATACTGGTTTTACTCCTGTGAGATTTAAGAACACATGGAATTATTGATTCTGAAGAAGTATATTCAAAATGTAAAATCTTTTGAGGAAGTTAATAAAACTTTAGTTTCATGTGTAAAACTAAGTTGTGTATTTATTGCATATCATTAAGCAGGCAAGAGTAAGTTGGCCCTGCCTTCGTTTCTTCAGTTGTTATTTTTTCTGCTAGCATTTTGGCTTTCCTAGAAGCAGTTTGGCATGTGTTTGAATTAAAAATAATGCTTGTAATGGTGTTCAGTTATATTGTTTATTCTGAGCTGGCAGAGACGTGCTTGCCAGCACTGACTACAGCAGAGAAGCCATGCCTAATCATTTTGGAGAGCAGCTCATTTCTACTAATAATTTTTGATTTAAAAGAAGATTATGTGGAAAAAAATTCCATCCTTGTCCATAGTGCATTGTGTTATTGGAAGCAGATGTGGCTCAGGTTGGTGTTCTCTGAAGATGCTACTCTTACCAGTGGATTCCACCATGAGATCAGCAAGTATTTCTCTTTCAGCTGATTCTTGGCATTCCTGAACAAGCCCTGAATATTCTGCACATGGCAATAGAACCCATCTTGGCCCATGGAGCTGTCCTGGACAAAGGCTGTGCCATGTTCTTGGTGGCCAAATGTCAGGTGGCTTCTGCAGCTTCCTACACTCCACAGAAGAAGATTGAAGGTAGTGTGCAGGGCAATCTTTCTCATGCAGACTGTGCTTCAAAGTTGGGAAGTGCAGACCACTGTGTATATCGGAGTCCCTACACAGTCACTGAGTGTATTACCTAGATAACGGATAGCAAAATTAATTGGGAATTAGATATTCAACAGATGCAGTATTTATAGTGGAATCTTGTTTATCTGCATACTTGCACACCCATATTTTGCAGCAGAGACTGAATAACAGAAATGAGCTGAAAGACCATGTTGCTAAGACACGAATTATTTTGAAAAGCTGAGGAATTTATAATTTGGCTCCTTAGAATTGAGCTGTGTTGCTTGGAGTAGTTATTGTGATATTATCTTAAATATGACTGTCCCCCTTTTTTCCACAGCTTTGGAATCTGCTATCTCAAATCTAAATGAAGCCAAAACTTACTTTGCTAAAGTGGACTGCAAAGAGCAGCTCAGAGATGTTCTCTACTTCCAGGCCCGGCTGTTCCACACCCTGGGCAAGACCCAGGAAAGGAACAAATGTGCCATGCTGTTCCGTCAGTTGCACCAGGAACTGCCTGCACATGGTGTCCCCTTAATCAATGCCTTCAAGTGATGCACTTAAAGATAAGATATGTTTGTTTTCCTGCTTGGTTTCTTTTTTTATGAATGTCTTTGCATTATATTCAGTCATCCATGTTTCAAAATAACTGCCAATAAATTATGATCTTCTGTGGAACGAATTTGAGTTTTGTTTTAATGACTTAAGGGAAAACTTAAGTTGCCATCCATTTAACTTTTATTTTGTACTTCAAATTAAGAATAAGAATTGAATGGGAAGCAGAAAGAAAAGACTCTTGACTGCATTGTAAACACACTGAGAGGAGTAGCACAGCTGCAATGAAACAGTGTTCTTAGTGACATTTTCAGAATCGATGCTGGCATTATGAACACCAGGGTACAAAAAATAGTGGAAAATGCAGGAAAAGCTCCTTTGTGCTCATGTTAAGTGGTATAGAATGGGGAGTCTCATTTGCAAACATGTCCTTGCGTTTAACCTGTCTTCAGTCGCTGTTTACTCTGTAGAAACAGATGGTGCTGGCAGAAGGGAAAAAATAGGATTCAGTTGGAGAGGTCTAACAGTGCAAAGTCCTGGCATTGTTAGATGTGTCCTTGTGCAAAGAGTGGCTGAGAAAACCAGAGTGTGCTAAACAAAAGCCCCATCTCCACTGAAATGTTCTTATTGTGTATGTTCTCCCATAGGTGCTGTGCATCATCCACCCGCTTTGGCTTTATGGGTCGGTAACTGAAGGTCAGAACTAACTCAATATCTGATGTGCTGCCATTGGCTTCTAGCAATTAGACCCTCGTTTTGGAAGAAAACTTCATTTCAGGTGTAGTGTGATATTTCAAGGCAGATGGGGCTGCACTTCTGTGAGTGTAAACCTTTTGTGGGTGAACCTTGGGGGTAGGGGTGCCAGCCCTGTCACCTTGTGACTGTGTGAAAGCAGAACATTGTTAGTGTAAATGCTTGGAGATGCCCTGCCTGGAAATACTAGACTGAACTGTGGCATTGTTAACAATGAGAAAGCAAGACCAGACTTGAACCTGGCAGGTAAGGCAGGAAGAGAGAAGCTCCAAGATATGGTTGAAATGAGGGTAGTCCAGTGCTAGTTAATTTGTGTTGCATCTCGTTAATTAGTGTTGCAGCATGGGTGTTGGCAGATAATCAGTACCAAACCCTAAAACAACTCTGACAGGGAAGAGTAACCCTGGTTCCCACGTGGGCTGAACAGCAGCACTGGTTTTGGTGTCGCACCCCGTCTCAGCCACATTATCAGACCTCCATTAATCAGGGCCGAGGATTTCAATCCATAAAATGTTTGGAACATCTGCTATTTTACAGTAAGTGCATAAACCTGATTTCAAGAGCAGCTTTCAAGATCCTGGTCAAAGTAGCAGCGTTTATCCATAAAGCTCGCGTGGAAGCATGGCTTTACTCCGGGGACCTCTACAATGACGAAGCGGTGCCCACAAATGGGGCACGAAGCAAAATGAGGGAGAGGTTTTAAGCCAGCTGTGGTGACATCTGCTCAAGGTTGAAACTGTTTCTTCATGAAAAGAAGAATCGATCAGAAAACGACAGGTAAGCTGAGTGCAAGAGTGGTGCTTGATGGGAACTTGCTCGATAAGAAAGCTGAAATAATTAGCATGGACAAAGCAAAGGAGATAATAACTGAGAGCTGGTGCCAGCTGGGGAGTTAGAGGCTGTGCCCGTGTGACGGCATTGCCTCCGTCCCGGTGCTGCAGAGCTGCAGCCTGAGCAGGAGCTGTGCTTGGTGGTGGCGACGGGGTGGCGGTGGCCAATGTGGCATCTCCAAGCAGCTGTTTTCTAAAACCCTTTAGGTGATGGTTTCAGACTGTTTAGTGAAGCTCCAGGGGAGTTGATCCGGGTAACCCAAGTGAGATCCAGCTGCCCTCTCGCTGGAAATTCAGCGTTTGCCGTAAGGCTGAGGGGAGGAAGGATGCTGCGGGCCGTGTCCCTCTGGGAGCAGGAGAGAGGGAGGGGGGATGCTGTGGTTGTCCGTCCCTCTGGCCGCGGGTTCCCCGTCCCGGCGGGGGAGCGGGGCCGGCCGGGGCCGCATCCCGCGGCCGGGGGAGAATACAAACTATTGAAAAATAAGAAGAAATCCCTCAAACTAAACAAAGAAAAACCCGCCCCACAGCTCCGCTTGTGGGGGTGGGCGGGCGGGACGCGGTTGCCTGGGGGGAAACCTCCCCTTCCCCGGGGAGGAGCGGGGCCTCCCGACCTCCTTCCTTCCATCCCTCCCTCCTTCCCTCCCTCCTCCCCTCCCTCACTCCCTGCTACCCTCCCTCCTTCCCTCCCTCCTCCCTCGCCGCCGCCGCCGGAGCGGAACCGAAAGCGAAGGCGGTGCCGGGCGGCTCCGGGGGCTGCGGCGGCACCGGGGGCGGTGGAACGGAACGGAACGGAACAGAACGGAGCAGAACGCATCCCGCCAGGTCGGTGGGTGCGGGGGACCTGGGCGGGGGCTGCAGGGACAAAGCCGCGCCCGGAGGCAGCGGCGTGGGCGGCCGGGGATGCTCTTTGAGCAAAAAGCGGCATCGCCTTCCAACAGAGCTTTCCCTCGGCCTCTGAAGGTTTTTTGGGGAGATTTGGGATCGATGCTGACGTTTCCCCATCCCGCTTTGCCGAGCTGCGCCGCGGGCCCGCGAGCATCCCGCTGCCTTCTGCCCGTGGTACCCAGGGGCCCGCAGCATCCCGGGATGTCGCAGCGTGGTGGCCGTCCCCGCCACACCAGACACCCCTCCTGCCTGGGGAGGCGAGGGCTTGGAGATCAGGGAGAGTTAGGCCATCAGGTTGGGAAAAGGAGAGCGTTTTTAAGGTCAAAGGGCAAATAAGGGGCCAGGAGAAGGTGGAGGAGATGGGCTCGGTGGAGTGACTGCATTCAGGGGACAGGTCTCAGTGGGAGAAGCCACAGGTTGGGTTGCTGCGAGTGACTGAGCATGGTTAGGTGGTGGGATGCAGCACAGAGCATGAGGAGCATGGAGGTAACAAGCAGTAAAGACCAAAAGTAGTGGCAGGATGACCACAGGAAGCTGCTGCAATGGAGCTGGGGGCTGATTGTGGGGCTGTGCTATGCTACAGGAGCAGGAACCATTCCTGAGGACAGGACCAGGTTGTCCTTTGGGGCCAGGGGGACAGTGCTGTTGAGGGGATGTGTGGTGGCAGGGGGTGGCCCCCAGCTGGAGAGGCAGCCCCTCTCCTGGGGCAAGGAGCGCTGTCCCTCGCCTGGTCCCTCCCAGGGAGCACTTTGTTTTGGCAAAAGTAGCCAACAAAACCCTAGAGCCCATCTCTGAGAGCGCTGCGCTGCGAGGACTGCCTGATCGGCCAGCCCTGCTCCAGAAAGGCGGCTGTTATCAGATTGGGGAGGTAATTTCGAGGAGGCTTTGCTTTCAACTCAGCCCTAATGTCCTTTAAGTGGTGTTCACAAAGTGCAGAGCCACTCTCATTTCCTCTCTCGGAGGCATCATGGGTTGGAGATGCTGTTTCCAGGAGACCTAGGAGCCACTTGGCAGCAGTGGTGGTGCCCTGAGCTTGTCCTGGCCCTTGCTTGACACCAGGTCCAGAGTTTACACTTTGTTTTGGGTTGCTCATTGTATCTAAATATTGCTTAAGTGGTGTTAGGGAGCATCATCAAGATTATAAAAAAATCTTGTTAGAGATGCTTTTGGATTCCTGTTGAAACCTGCTTCTGGGTTTGGTGCTGTTACAATGCATTTTTTTCCCCAGTTCTTTTCACCCTGTGTTGGATGGACCAAGCAGTGCAGGAGGCTCTTACATTTGCCCTGGAGGTGATGAAAATGTTCGCTGCAGCACAGGCACCAGACATATATGGGGGGCTGGGTGCCTGTTTCCAGTATCTCTTTATTTTGGGTGTTCTCTGACTTCCAGAGAAGCCGCTGAGAGATTATTTTTCCATTAAAAGTCAGGCAGGAATGCATATGGTCTTTGTATACTACAGTGACTAATATATTTCTGGCAAGGTCTGCACTCGCCTGTAGGAAGGGAAACTGTGATCGATGCCCCTGTTGCTGCAGATGACACTGCTCTTGGCACTGCTGCTCCCACCGCTGATGGTGACCAGGGAAAGCAAAATAGCCACTGGACTCTGCCCAGGGAGAGCCAATTACTGCCCCACGTGCTGGCCCTGGTTAACTTTTAACCACAAACTTTCGGTGGTAGCAGGGGGAAGATGCTCTGCAAGTAAAACCAGCCTTGGTTTAAGTGGTTTGTGTTCAATTTTCCTAGGAACAACTTTTTTTGTAGTGCGTGAGCTGATCCCCGTGGAAGGATGGATGGAGGTGTCACTGCTGGAGTTGCCACCAAGCCTTACTCCTTTGGAAAGTCTGACCCTGACACCATATCTGGTCTTGCTGGATAGAAGCGTGCGGGGGAAAGCAAGCAAGCGCGTGGGAGCCAGGAGCACCATCCCATGCCTATCCTGCACCTGGTTAGAGAAACAGCTCCAGGGTGGGAAGTATGGGCTGATGCATCCATATGCTCTGATTTAAATCTATGCAGACAATGATGGTTGCAAGGTGTCATCCTCTGTGTCCCCAAAATCACTCAGCGTGTTCCCATCCAGAGGTGGCCACATCCCGGTGCAGTGGGCACCCTCACAGAGGGGTTGGGGCAGCAGGAGGGGACTGTAAAAATCACTTCACTCTCGCAGGGGCTGATTTTGCTCCCCTTCATTTCCACTAAGCCACACGGATGCCGAGCGAGAGGGAGAGCCGCTGCCAGGGTTTCACAGACCTCTTTTCATTTTAATATCCCTCTCCTTGCTGAATTAGATGCGAGACTGATTGCTTCGATAATCCTGCCGCAGCCGCTATGGGTTATATATGGATTGCAGCCAAAAGCTGTGCCGATAAATCATTCCTATACACCAGGCTGTTATATTTCCTGAGGATTTTGTGGGCATGTGCTGCTCGCTTTTACGTAAGGATCTGCTGGAGTTATACCAGAATGTGCCACTTTTCCCAAGCAAGGACCCAGGTGGGTTGGTGAAACCAGAGCTCTTGGGCTGTATTTCCCCCTCTTTGTATTTATTCCCCCCATTCCAGCTATTTCAGTTTTCTCTCTGGCTGGGAATATGGCTATTCTCTTCCTCCTCAGCCTCACCATGTGCTTATTAAGGAGAACTGTGTGCATTGTCATCATCAATTGTCCCATGTTCTGCAGGGCTGTGTTCAACAGTGGGATCCCACTTTTCTCTCGGGGAAGGTATCATCTCACAGGGCAATTTTTGCAAATCCCCATGCTCAGCCCCTTTGCACACACACAAAAGGAAAAAAACACTCTCTAGTTTTCCAACCTAGTTGATGTTACAATAGTGCTTGGATGACTTTTAGCCTGTTTACAGAGCCTGGGAAAGCCTGCTTGAATTAATCAGCCTTGATATGTTTATCCTGGTCAAGCCAATTAACTCCCACCGGCCAGGGCATGCTCTGCTCCCGAGTGTGGTGGAGACTTCATAACTTAATTTTGCTCTAGCCCAGCAAAGTTTAGCACCACCATTTGGAAATTTAGGCGCCAGCGATTCTCTGGGGACAGGACAGGATGCTCAGCTGTGCTGTGCCACCGCCAGGGACTGGTGTCGCAGCCAGCGATGCTCCTGGGGTGGCTTCATCCCGGGACTGCCCCGACGAGCTGCCTTTTTTGGTGTGGTCACAGTGCACGGAGAGGGTAGAGGGCCCGGCATTCGAGATCGGCTTCGGGGGGTGGCTATTTATATGTGCCCGCTGGCAGGGAGCCCGCAGAGCAAGCCAGGCAAACAGCAGACAGCCTTGAGATGCATCCCCATGGGTCCAGGATGAGCGAGGGGGTTGCCTGTTTATTTTAATTCGTTTGGGGAGTGCATTAAAACCCTCTGCCGTGGCCACAAGCGGCACTGAGGGAGTGAATTCTGCAGCCACAATGCCTGAGACACGGAGACCTGGCCGGTTCGGCTGGCGGCTCCCGGTTCTCTTGCCCAGCAAAGCCCCAGCCGGGAGCAGATTCAGCCCCGTGAAACACAGGGTTTCTGAAATAGTTTGTCCTTGTTGCTGTTCGTCAGCTTATTTATAGCTTCGCATCCCCTGCATTTCTCCACGCCTCGAAGCAGCGAGCGGCGCTGGGTCGGCTTTAGCTCTGGGCCGATCCCGCCTGGGCAAAAAAAAGCTTCGGTTTATAGATTGGTGTTGAAAACAGCAATTAGGCCATTGTAAAGCCTCAAGAAAGGGAGAGACAATTTGATTTCTGTACTTGACCCGTAATTTCTGCTGGGTTTATTCAGAGTGGTTGTGCTGCGAGTGCATCACGGAAACTTCAATGGAGATGAGTGGAGCTAATTTTAACCGGCCGCCTCGCTGAGGTGGGAACCAGGCAGAAAAACGCCTCAAACCTTGTTCCTGCTTCTGGGCTGTTTGTTTCAGGCTATTTTTTTTTTCACTTGCTTCTGCAGCAACTTGTTAACCTAGAAATTAAAGTCATGGCCAGGAAGAGTGATGGTTTACAACCAACCAACCACTGAACTGCTCTGGCGGCTAAAGAGGACCCAGCATGTGTGAATTACTCCATTTTCTTTCCTTTTAAAATTATTATTTAATTATGTATATATTTAATTCTTTGTTACTAGCAGAGTTGTTTTCTCATTTATCCCAGATTCAGGAACCTGATCTTGCACAGAAGGCTGTAGGGAACCCAGGATGAGGAAGAGACATTGCTGGCAATGATGGGCTGCATCAGGAGGAGGCAGTGAGCCGGGAGGGCTGATCCTGCACCCACCATTGGTAAGTAGGTTCCTGTGCCCATGAACTGCTTTATTCAGGAGTGTTTGGCAGAGATGGACCTGCTCCAACTGCAGGACCGACCAGTGAAGCAAGGAACTAAGTGGTATTTGTGCTGGCATAGTGCAGGGCTTGATCTTGCCACTGTAAAATAGTCCTGTTGCAGTATTTCTATAGTGGATTTAGTGGGGTTGTTATTCCCTGGAGGTGTTTGAATAGAAGAGAGTGGAAGGAACAACCTTGGAGCTGAGGCTGGTCCCTGCCTGGGGTGTGCCAGTGCCATCCTGTGCCGCTGCCCTTGGTTTTACCATCCCCTATGGAATGAATAAAGTAATCTGTAGAGTAAAGACGGACAGGAGGACATCCTGCTTTCCGAGAGAGCCTGGCTGAGCCGCCCTGTGTTCGCAGGCCCGCCTCCCCATCGCAGCGTGGCCGGGATGAGGCTGTTGGTCGCACCATGCCATCATGCATCCCTGACAGCTCGCCCACCCCACCGCCCCTCTGCTGTGACAGAGGCTGTGGCTGCCGAGTGCTTGGGACACCACGGAACCCCCCGCCGCTGAGCCCCCACCGCCCCAGCATGGCCTCGCTCATCGTGGTGACCGAGTACGACGCGACGGGGAGCGTAAGCGAGGAGGAGGAGATGAACGTGCCTGGTGGTGAGGGATTTGGGGACAGCCGGGAGCCGAGGGTGAAGCTGCACCTCTCCGGCCGAAAGCTCTCCCTGCAGGAGCGGTCGCAGCCTGTCCGGTCGCCTGGGAGTGGCGATGGCACCAACGAACGCTTCATCTACCCGTCCCTCCCTTACTCACCCGTGACATCCCCACACTCCTCCCCGCGGCTGCCACGGCGACCGACGGTGGAGTCCAACCGTGTGTCCATCACAGGACTCCAGGTGAGGGGGAAACATTGCTACTCCTGTGGTTCTCCTGCCCCCATCTGCTCAGTTTCTGCTCCTGTGGCATTGCTTCTTGCTTGTTTTTTTTTGGGAAAAAAACCCCCCACGACATGGCCACAGATGCAGAGCCAGAGCCGGTGGGTCCTGGTCCACCCTTGTTCGTGGCGACAGCCCTCGAGGAGGTGGGACACAGCACCTTGCCATATTTCGTGTCTTTTGTAGGTGCCATCAGCTCTCATGGCTGTGTTCTCTCCCTTAAAAATTAAAAAAAAGAGAGAGACTCACTGAGATCTAAGGAGAAAACAACCCTGCCTGCCCCAGCCTGCCAGCGCTGACACAAAACGGGCAGCAAGCGGCTGCTTTACCCATAAGAAATACTTGCTGCCAGGTTGCTGGTGTTAAACCCTCCGGGGCTCTCCTGGCTGCTGATCCCCACTGCTGCCCGCCCATTGTGCCCTCTCGTTCCACGTGGGTGGACAACACTTCCTGCTGGGCCATTAAGGGTTGCAATTAGCTGTCCATAAACAGCCAAAACGTTTATGGCTCATGAATCAAAGCTGCCCAGCCCCGAGCGGGTGCCCGGGCAGAGCAGAGCAGGGCATGAGCGTGCACGGAAAGTTTTGCTGGAGATTTAAAAGGAGGAGAGCAAATGCAAAGGTTTCACAGCTCACGTTGGGTCCTCTCCTGCTCTCTCCCTGTAGGACTGTGTGCAGCTCAACCAGTACAAGCTGAAGGACGAGATCGGGAAGGTGAATATTGGCTGCTGTTGGGGTGGGATGGGGGAATCTGGGGCAGGACGGGGGGGATTCGGGGTAGGAGGGCGCTTTTGCTGTCGAGTTGATGAGGTGGCAATTTCAGCTGCTCACCGCCATGACTCAGCCAGCTCCTTGCTGCCACACCAGTCTCTGCGGGTGATGCCTATTGAGTTGTTTGGGGGTTTTAAATTATTATTAATATTAATATGAATATTAACATTAACTTCCTTCCACAAAATGGGGCATTTGAACTTTTCCTTTGCTGGCAATGTGATGCCAGACCATGCAATGGGCTACCCCCAGCATCGCCTGTCAGCTCCGTGATCCCAGGGGGAGCTGGGTTTGCGGAGGAGCTCGGAACCTGGTTTGATGCTGTAGGGTTGTTTGGACTAACTGATGCCTGTGGCTCTGCCCCTCTCTAGGGCTCCTATGGGGTGGTGAAGCTGGCGTACAACGAGGATGATAACACCTACTATGTGAGTAGCACACGGCCCCAGCGGCGTGGTTGGGGTGGGAATGGATCCCCTTCCCTGACTCCCTCCTTAGATTCATGCTGGTGCCATCCCACCAGCCCTTGGTTTGCCCCACATCCCATGTATTTTCCCCTCTTGCAGGCAATGAAGGTTCTTTCCAAAAAGAAGCTGATGAGGCAGGCGGGCTTCCCCCGTAAGTGACACAAAAGAAGCTTTCGGGTGGGGGATACCTCATTCTCAGCTGGGTATTCATCTTTGCCATTCCCACAGGCCGCCCACCACCCCGTGGGGCCAAAGCTGCCTCCGAAGGGTGCCTGCAGCCCAAAGGACCCATTGAACAGGTCTACCAGGAGATCGCCATCCTGAAGAAGCTGGATCACCCCAACGTGGTGAAGCTGGTGGAGGTGAGCACCGGCCAGCCCATTCTCAAAACCCACCCTGAGTGTGAGGGAGCCTGGGGGCTCTGGGAATGGGCTACATGTTGGCTTGGGTGGAGGAGAGCAAATACAGAAGTGCTGGAATGGCTGTGACAGGTCCTATCTATGGGAGACTCATGTTTTTCCTGGTTTAAAAGGTTTTCTATTCCCACCTCCCAAAAGAGGATATTTTTCTTCCATGTTCAGAAAGGGAAATGCAGAAATATGTTGTTTACTTGGAGGAAACAAGTTCTCAGATGTTTTTTAGGGAGGAACTGGTGTTTCTTTGGGTTCTGCAGAGCAGCTGCCCTGCCCTCCACCCACTGACTGTATGAAACGGTCCAAAAATCAAGAATTAAGGATGTGCAGGCTGGAGTTTATTTGGCTCATGAGTCAGATGATGCTTCCTGTGTGTTTTAAATATTTACTTCCTTTAGGTACAGCTACATCTCTGTCCTGTGTTTTTTTCCCCACCCCTTGTGGGTCAGAGCTCAGAGATGAGCAGATCGTGCTAATGGTGCAGATGGTGCAGAATTTAGATAGTTGCTAAATAAACAATCACAGTGTTTAATTTGCAGGGGATTTTGGTGCTGTTTGATTTCCTTTCTTCTTCTTTTGGCAGGTCCTGGATGACCCCAGTGAGGATCACCTGTATATGGGTACTGCAGTGCTCGTGGGGTGTCAGGGGGATTGGAGTTTGCCACAGCAAAGGGTTTCCCGTGTTTCAGGGTGGCTGTGTGCGGGGTTGGGTCTCTTCTCTGGAGTGGATATGGCCTGGATGTGGTGGAAGAGCAAATGTCCTCTAATGGTTGGAGTAAACAGGATCAGAGTTATAGAATGGGTTGGGTTGGGAGGGACCTTAAACCCCATCCAGTCCCAACCCCCCTGCCATGGGCAGGGACACCTCCCACTGGATCAGGTTGCTCAAAGCCCCATCCAGCCTGGCCTTGAACACCTCCAGGGAGAGGGCAACCAGGACCTCTCTGGGCAACCTATGCCAGGGCCTCCCCACCCTCATAGGAAAACAATTCTTCCTAATATCTCCAGGTATTTCTCCTGAAAGGAGACAGGAGTGCTTCACAGTGCTTTGTAGGCTTTAATTAGACATCAGGGCATGCTTTGCCATCAGAGGTACCAGCATTTATGTTCTCAGCTCTGAAGCTGGGCTGCTAGAAAGTAGCTTTGTTTCTCTGGCATCAAAAACAGGGCACATTTTAATTACCCACAGTACAGATGAGCTCCTTTCCAACCTGCCCTGCAGAGTGCAGTGATTTGTTTGATGTAAATACACACATTTTTGGAGGAGACAATTGTCTTCCATCATTTTTGTTCAGCCTGTACTAGTGGAGGAGCATGCGATGCCATCGTGGCCAAGCACAGAGATTTGCTGGAGGTGTGGGTCTGGCCTTGGTTTTGCAGGCAAACTGAGGGTTTTAGTGTGCTGTGTGGGGGTCACTTCATGATGCTAAAGCTGCAACACTGAGAAGGCAGTTGGCAGCATCCCCTCAGTTTGAAACAGAAAGCAACCAAAATGTCACCTGCCTTGATGGCATCTCCATTTAAAAAAAATAGATATTATTTGCAGAATTTTTATTATTAAAATAATTACTTTTGTGCTGAGACTGTGCTCGCAGGACCTCTAACCAGTAAGTGATCTGTTATCACCTTCTCTTTTGTGTTTCAGTGTTTGAACTGGTGAAGCAAGGGTGAGTATTTAATTCCAGATTTAAGTCTACCAAAGCATGAACGTGAGATGGGTTTGTGGGTGGCCCAGCTTGGCCATCTGAGGCGGGCATGGGGCACAGAGGCAATGGGGAGGTTCGTGGTGGATCCTCTGTGGGTTTGGGTAGCATTTCCCCAACCCAGGTACAGTTGTGTACACCAACTGTGTGCCTACTTGTGGGGCTGTGTGCTGCCACCAGCAGGCAGCAAAGCCTCCAGAACCTGTTTCAGTGCATCTGGATGGGGAATGAGCTCCATTCTCTGTTGCCTTTGCAGTCCCGTGATGGAAATCCCAACCCTGAATCCTCTCAGCGAGGACCAGGCTCGGTTCTACTTCCAGGATCTTATCAAGGGCATTGAATACTGTGAGTGTCTGTGCAAAAAACATGGGATTTAATTTTTTTTCCCTCTCAACACCTGTAACTGGACTTTCTGCTGGTTTACAGTTAGTTCTGTTTCTGGTGACTCATGATACTGCACGGGGGTTTTTGAAGCTGGAGGTTGTCACGGTGTTGGCAGAAAGGCTTAGAGCCATGCAGGGGTTTCAGGGCTCCTTCGCTGCAGATGGTGCTGCTGCTGAATCGCTTGTTTTCCCTTTGGCTGCAGTGCACTATCAAAAGATAATCCACCGGGACATTAAACCTTCCAACCTCCTCGTGGGGGAAGATGGGCACGTCAAAATTGCTGACTTCGGAGTGAGCAACGAGTTCAAGGGAGCTGATGCCCTCTTAACCAACACAGTGGGCACCCCTGCCTTCATGGCCCCAGAGACACTCTCAGAAACCAGAAAAATCTTCTCTGGAAAGGTATTTAATCATACTTTAGGGGGTTTGAGATTCATCTTCCTTGCACACACTGTCTCTTGCAGATCTAACTATGCTTTCTTCTCTCTGCAGGCTTTGGATGTCTGGGCCATGGGCATCACGCTGTACTGCTTCGTGTTTGGGCAGGTAATGAGATTGACTTTTTGGTGGTCCAGGGGGGTTGGTGTGTGCTTCCCAGGTGCCAGGTTTGCAGTGGGATTTGCACCCCACACCCCTTTTTGAGCAGTCGGATATTGCTGAGGGGCGATGGGGATGTGAGAGTGGAAATGGGAAACCTCTGCCTGTCCATGGGGTGGGTGCAGACAAAGTCTGTGCCAGATTTTTTAGGAAAGGAACTCTTGTAGTCATTTGGTCATTTTTAGTCAAATGTTACTTTCATTGCATTTAAAGTGTTGATATAATAGGAAACCCTCTGGTATTTCCCTGTAACTGGCTCCTTGCTCTGCTTCAAACCCTATGAGATGCTGATGCTCAACTGGCTGCCCCTGCTGCTTCTTAACAGAGGTTGTTGCTTCTCTCGTTGCTCTTTTTCTTTGTGGTAGTGCCCTTTTATGGATGAAAGGATCCTGAGTTTACACAATAAAATCAAGACCCAAGCTCTGGAGTTCCCAGATCAGTAAGTACTCAAAACCCAAAAGCCCTCAGCCCTTATTTTAAAGCTTGTTTCAGTCTTTTCTCAGGCACTGCCTGGGTGGGACTGGCCCCGCTCCACTGCAGTTTTGCAAAACTCAGGCTCTGAGCCCTTCTATTGGCCCTCAGGCCTGGAAAACTTCCTTTGCATTAAATGTGAAGGCAACATCTCCTGGTTTGCAGTTGATGAAGAAGGAGCGATATAAGCATTTGAGGGATGGATTAACCTTTGCAGTTTCTGCCTGTTGTTTTTTTTTAGCCTGAGTGGAGTTGATGTTGGGCTTTCCCAGCCCCATACATGTGGGATCACACTTTGGATTACCCAAAAAGAGGACATTTATCATCCCTGAAGGGTTTGAGGAGGAAGGGCTGTGTTGCATTTGTGTGCACAAGTACCCAGAGCTGAATCCCTGCCAGGGCTGGGGTCCAGCCCCAGTCTGCCTGGGGGAAGGGAGGCAGAATCCATCCCGTTCCGCATCTCACCTCTCCCCTCTCCTTTCCGCAGGCCAGAAGTTACAGACTACTTAAAGGATCTGATCACACGTATGCTGGATAAAAATCCTGAATCTAGGATTTCGGTCCCAGAAATCAAGGTACTGACCCAATGTCCTGGTGTTGGCTGTGGCTTCACTTCTGTTGGGTTCTCCTTACTCGACTTTTTGTGGGAGTCAGTTTGATCGCGCCAGGCTAGGTCCTCCCCCTGTGCCCAGGGCTCCTGGGCAGGTAAGTCCCAGCTCCTTCCCCTGCTCCGGGACCTGCTCAGCTTTGGGACCTTTGGTGCCTACAGAAGTCACAGGCAAAAGGAAATCCCCTGAGTACAGTATTTCCTCTGCTACCAGGAAAGTACTGTGCAACAGCCTTTCGCAGGAGATTTCTGGTCCTCCGCCCCTGCGGCACCCTGGAAGGGGCGAGAAGCTGAGAAAATGGAGACTCAGGTAGGGGGAAAGGATTGCGGGGGAATTGCTGAACCATTTTGTGCTCCTCCTGCAGCCGCCCAGGACACCAGGTGTGTGGGCAAGGAGAAAAGAGGGATTTCTGCCTTCTGTCATGGATTAATTCAGGTCCAAGACTAGGGCTCGGTCGGCCTCCCCATCGCTACTGCTCATACGTATGGTCTGGAATAAACCACTCCTGCCTCTTGGTGCTGTCTCATCCGTAAGATGAGAGTGAAAATGGGTCTCCGTACCTAAAACCCACTGAGGTGCCCAGTGCTGTGAGTCACCAAAGTTATTGTTCCATTGCATGGAAGGGGCCAGCACTGGCTCCGGATGAGCCGCACCGTGGCATTTTCTGCTCCAGGCTGAGCTGTTCCCAGCAGTGCCGGGGTCAGCTGGCTCACAGTGGGACAGCACGTCTATCCCCTGCTCCCTGGTATTTCAGGAGCACGTAGGGGCCGTAGCTGGGGCAAGGAGATGCGTTTGCCAGGCTGGTGTGGTTTAAGTTACGAAAAAGAGGAAATCATTCCTGACAGGCTGTGTTATTAATTGAAGTTGCACCCATGGGTCACCAAGAACGGAGTGGAGCTGCTGCCCACGGAGGATGAGAACTGCACCCTCGTCGAGGTGACGGAGGAGGAGGTGGAGAACTCGGTCAAGCACATCCCCAGCCTGGCCACAGTGGTGAGTACGAGGGAAGTGATGGTCTGTGGACACGTGCTGGGGTCCACACTGTCTCCCGGGGTGGTGCTGAGCAGGTGGAGGTTGCTGTTGAAGGGCAAAAGCATTGGACAGGATTAGAGCAAAGATCTTCCCTCTCTCAGAAACAAACTCAGCAGCTCACTGGAGGTGGCCGTACTCCGCGATGTGAGGGAGTATTTCAGAGTGGTCCCAAAAGGGCCTGTCAGTGGGCTGCCGGTCTCCACGCTTGAGCTGGCTGCATAAATAACACTGTATTTGCTCGGGGCAAAAGAGCATCCCACAGCTGAGAGTGGGTGTTTTGGCCAGGCACGAGGAGCTCCTGCCCTGCTCGTTCATCCGTAGAGACTGCGGGAGCTTCCTGGGATGGAGATTTTATCTGGGCCAAGGCATGCGCCAACCCCCGCCTGGAGCTATTCTTGGTGAATTCATCTCATTTCTTTTCAAGCTTGTATTTTTGTTCTCTGCAACCCACTGTGGTAGTGAGAACCAGAGCATAACCCTGCCCTGTGGAAAGTGAAATCCTTCTGGGTTTTGATTTCTTTGAGTGCCTGCTGGCCCTTATGCTAGGAGAAACAGCGAGTGACCATTCACAGTTCAGTGGTGCGGTGTTATCAGCCTTGTACACGCTCAGGTTGTGAATTTTTTGAAGTACAAAAGGGGGCTTTTGAAGCCCCTTTTCCATCTCGTGGCTGTGTACACATCTGGCTTCATTTCTGGAGCTCTCCTGCTTCAATACCCCGCAGAAGTCTCTTCAGCTGCAGATACGTTAATATGCAAATGTGCCTTGTGCTGCTCAGGCTGAAAAAGCAAATCTTGCTCTAAAGAGATCACCATTGATGAGGGGGTTTCCCTATTTCTCCTGTTTGGAGGTGACTTGCTGTGATGCAGCAGAGGATGGCTCAGTGCTCCCGGCCCTGTTGAAAATTCAGGCATGGATTTTTCAGCTCAAGGCAAATGAGTTTTTACTGCGACTCTTGCCTCTTAAATAACACACCACCTCCAGGCAGATCTTGTATTTTCCCATTTGCATTTGTTCTTCAACATTACTCTCTTGTGCGTGATCTTTGTGCATCCAACCGCAGGCATTAACGCTCGAGTACAAGATTCATGTGGCTTCAACTCTCACATAAAAATGCCTTTCCCCGTGGGACCCTGCTGGCACGTGGGTTTCAGATGTGTAAGGGCTCTCAGGGCACCGTGGTGAGCAGATAATTGAGGCACAGAGGGATGAGAAGAAATAAGAAATGAAGCAGGGGTTCCCAGAGCAGGATGTGCATGCCAAGGCAGGGACCAGTGCTGCTCGTGTTGTTCTCTCCTCCCTCCAGCAAAATAAGTCGGGGGATGCCTGGGAAGAACCCCAACTCTTGGTCTGTTCCCAGCAGTCTCCAATTGCAGCTGATGCTGGGTAACTTTGTGTTTTGCAGCCAAAGCCAGACAAACAGCCAATTTTTCAGCTTGGTTTTAGTAAATGTTAAGGCAGAATTGTGCTGGTTCCTTCCTTCCCCTCTCCCTTTCCAATGAGTTCTTCTGTCAGGTAATCACAGGGGATTGGGAATTTGCAGGTACTGGATGCAGTAATTAGTAAATCCTGCTTTTGGTGGGCAGAAAATCTTCCCAGACTTGACTTTGCTCTCCTTTCCAGCCTCTCACATCTGGTGTGGCTGTCACCTGCGTGTTCAGTTGTTGCACCGTGGGTTTCGGATGAGGATGCAGCTCCTGTATTAAGCAGCTGGAGTCTTGTAAACACGCTTCCTCTGGTTTTGTTTTAAAAGAGAGCTTTGGCTTGTGTTCACTCATTTTGTTAATTACTTATGTGTGAGGGTTGGGTGTTCTGTTGCTCTTGAATGAAAGGAAAGCATTCTGACAAACTCCAATCTGGTCTTGCAGATCTTGGTTAAGACGATGATCCGGAAGCGATCCTTTGGGAACCCCTTCGAGGGGAGCAGGAGGGAGGAGCGGTCATTGTCTGCCCCTGGGAACCTGCTGCCGTGAGTATTGTTGCTTGCTTTGGCCCAAAAAGACATTTCCAGTTTATGTTAATGCTCTGGCAATCACTGCAAAACACAAGAGGAGAATTCAAGGAATTGGGCACATCTTTCACGTGGGGCCATGGCTGAGTTGTTCGCAAACTCTGTCTGACCTCGAACTGCTCTGTGGGATGATTTCTGTGATGTGGCATATCCTGCCTCTCTGATGGGCTGAAAAATCATCTTTTTCGGTACTTCCAGCCTGTTAGAGGGGAGCTGGGGGGAGACAACAACTTGTTTAGTGCTCAGAGTCCCAAAGGTCCTGTGGTGGGGAAGGGACAGATGCTGGTGTCTCATTGTCTGCTTTGCCTTTTTCCGAGTCACTCAGGAGCTGCTTTATTTCCTTTCGAAGCAGGAAACAAGGCAGTGAAGATAATCTGAAATCCAATGACTTGCCCAACGTGGGAGAGGAGGAACTCCTTTCGTGAATGTGGACTTTATGGTTGGGTTGAGCAGCTTGGTCTGGGGCACATTATAAAGTGGATGAGTGATATTAACAGAGCCTACAGCGAACGCAGCATGACGTGGCGCTATTTCAGTGTAATGCTGGATGTAGAGCTTACATAGCAGCATGTTATAGGACATCCAACTTCTTGTCATAGACATTGAACATCTCCAGTCACTTGGACTTGTGAGAGAGGTGCTGGCTGATAGCAGAGGTGAGCTGGCCTGTTGAGCAGCAACACTGCTTTGCAAACAAAAACCCATTTGGAACTGCTTTTACCCGGTTTTAATGCCAAATAATTTCTGGGGACAAATGCCAGCATTCCGGGGTGCTGTGTGCCCAGCACAGTCGGTGGGCACACGGGGAAGGATGAAGCTTTTGCCAAGTGGCACACACAGAAGTAACTACACGTGTGCACTTTGAGAGTTCACGACCTACCGGAAATGTTGTTGCATCAATTTCTCGTTGTTCTGGTTTGTTTTTAATCAACACCTTTTTAACTGCATGGGAACAAAGCAAAAAAACCCCCACCTTTTCAGCTGTTTAAAGAATGCCTACCTTTCCGAGCCAAGTTGTATTAAACAGCATCTTCTGGACGTTCAGAAAGTGAGGTTAATTACCTCCTAAGGTAATTAACACCTTTCCTAAGGTCTGGATGTGACTGGGACTTCGTAAGTTGAGTATTCAGTTTATGAAAGGAGAAGGTATCTAAGGGCTTAAGTTCAGTCTGAACTATTTTTGCTGCAGACATAGGAGTGAAAGGTGGTGTTTAGCTGAATGTTTGTTTTGAATAGCAGAGGAAGCACTACCAACAGTTTGTTTAAATCTTTTACTTGATCTAGGTAGATATATTATTAAATATAAATTCAGGGTAAAATCCTTCACTTCCATGTACATTACATGGTTTACTACAATTAAAAACAATACAACTTATGCTATTTTTTAAGTATAGACTTAGGGCTTGCTTAGAATTGAAGATCTTAATGAAATACTTAGGTTAGCTAGTAATTTTCAAAGAAACTTTTAATCTGGATTTTGGGGCCAATGCTATGTATTTTTTGCAAGTTCATTACCAGTAATTTGTGAATGCCTGTGGATCAGAGGCTTGTTAGTAAATTAAGTGTATACCTAATTCATAGATTGTTTCTTATGAAGAGCTCTTTCACCTTCAGTCAGATTACTCTGATTATTTTGTGGTGCTTGTAAAAATTAATAATCTATGATGTGGTGAGAGAGACTCTTGGTCCAAACTCACTTTCCCAAGTTCTCTGCTCTTGAACAAAGGTGGAGGATGGCAGAGGGTGGGTGAGCTGAAGAAGGGTTTGCTTGGGCAAAGAGGTCATGGTAAGTACAGGTTTTTTTGCGGATGGAGCATGGGACAGGGTGGGGAACATTCTGACAACTCCTCTTCTCAGTCTGATGTGGGTGTGTGACCTTGAAGGAGGAATTTAAAATAATGGTGTACCTGAAAACCAGGGAGGATTCTGATATCCCAAGCGTGTCAGGGACTGTGAAGGCATAAATCTTTGCCCCGAGGAAGGCGGCACTAGGAGAGACGCGAGTTATTTTGGTTACTGGCCTGATCTCTGCCTGCCAGCTCTGGCCAGGGGTCCCTGCCTTTAGGAAGTGACTGTCCCCTTGTCTTCCTTGATCTTGGGCACTGCAAGCAGCAGAGCACTGAGGTCCTTGGCCCTGCTGCAGGACCTGGCCGGGTAATTCCTGGTTAGGACGGATGTTTGTTAAAGCAGGTGCCTACACAAACTGCCCCTTGCATCTTCTGATCACTTGGAGCAATGCTCCCCCTAAATCACAATTTATGACAGCATTGTGCTGCTGGCCTCTCTCCAAAGCCAGTGACGGTGGTTTGTGGTTTAGGAGCGGTCGTACGGAGTCTGGAGCCATAAGACATGCACTGTTTTCCTCCCATTTCAGCCTGAGGCTATGCCAAAGCCCCACAGCTTCAGCTATGGGAAAACCAAACAGGTAACTCTGGTGGCAGCACTGCTCAGCTGCCTGTTCCCCCTTTGCTAAACAGGACTTTTCATCGTGGAAATGCTTGCGAGGGGGCAGCCTGGTTCTCTGACCTTGTAAATGGACTTCTGCCAAAAAAAAGAAAAAGGGGAGGGATCTGATTATTTGTAGCTGGTGCATAGTGATGTGTGGTGTGTTCTGTTAAAGGTGAGTTGTAGAGATGCTCTGTGCTGTATCTCTGGTTTGTGATGTGTTGGGTGCCTAGCAAGGTAGTTTATATTTACCAAACAGGTGCAAGACAGCTTCTAAACAGAATCAGCTGTGGCAGTTCCTCGATGCCCAGCCACACAGTTACTGCCTCAGATGTTAACCATAGGTCACTTAGGGCTAGCATGGGCCTGGTTCATAAACATCCTAAAGCTCAGCACTCCCCAAAATGATTGTCTCTCAGTGCCAGGTCTGGTCTGGCTGCAGCAAAAGGAACGTTTCTGAAAGAAACACAATGTAGATTTTTCTCATTGATTAGTTCTGCCAAAACATAAAGCGTGGCTGTGTGAGGAAGCTCTATCTAATTGCATGACCTGTTAAAGAAGCTGTTCTGTGTATATAAATCTGCTCAGTTCCCTTGCTGCTCTTCCTTAGTAGTAAATCTAGCTGCTTTTTTTCTTATAGTGAACATTTTGCTTGTGCCTTGGAACTGGGCTGTAGCTTGATTTCCCCAACTCCCTTCCTTTCAAGCAAGCCCAGTGCTGACTGTAGGCTTAATGCTGGGTACTAAGCCTTTTTGGCTCTGAAAGCACATAGGAAAGTGCTAAGGGGAAACCAGGCCTCTTGTCTTGAGTAGTTTTTCTTGGTTGTCCCCTCTTAACCTATCAGGCAATTGTTTCTTTTCTAAGGTCCTGAACTATTGCTGATTTTTATACTGTTTGTTTAATGACCAAGGCTTGTGTTTCATTCCTACTCCTTTATTATGCATTTAAATTTATCAGGTGTATCAAGTTTAAATACTGTGTATTTACCACTTTTAAATTATATTACCTAAGAAGAAAAAAAACCAACCTAAGTGTTTTTCCACACAGTTGTTCAAGCTTCTCTGTACAAGTTGAAATAAATGACATGCAACCAAACCCAGAGTGAGTTGATCAAGTGGAACCATTGTCCTCTTTTGACTGGTTTCTATCAAACTATGAGAGTTTCCTTGTTGGAAGGGGAGTCTGAAAGCACCTTCCTGTGTTAGTGAGGTCTGGTGCTCTACCATTACTGGGGACCTTAGGCTGGGATAAGGTCACAGTGGCTTTACCCACTGCATAATTCAAACTGAGCCATTCATGTAGACAGACTGGGGCGTTGACTCTTGGAAAGCCACTGTTTGAGTTGTGACTCTCAGCTTAGTGCTCAGCAGCAGAATAAGAGTAAAACAAAATGCTTAAAGCTGTAGCAAACCCACTGTGATGCAAAAAAAAAGGCAGCAAAGGCTTAGCCGGGAGGCAGGAGCTGTGGAATAGAAAAGGCTGACAGAAAGGGAAGAGCTGCACCTTGCGTGCCCATGTGACCACTAGAGATACTCAAGGCCACGTGAATGTAAAAGTCAAGAAATTCATTTAAATCAAATAATGTAAACCACTCAATGCAGCAGCCCAGATACAAGGTCTTAGGGTGGGTGAAAAGCCCCTCAGTCCCAGGGCATGTGTGTTATGCCAGGGAATAACAGATCTGTTCTTCAGAGCAGGTGGTTCTAGTGTTTGGCTAAGGCCATGCTAGGCTCACCCACCCTGGCCTCTTCTTTTCCCTTGGACAGGGTTCTAATGCAACAGACACAGACAAGGTGGCAGGAGAACCAAGGTGAAGCAGAAGCTGCAGCAGCACTGTTGCTGACAGAATCAAGAGGCAAAGCAGACAGGAGCACTGGCTTTGATAACAAATATTACTGGAGAGCTGTCTGTAAAATGAGGACAGTTCACTGACCCCAGGGAAAAATAAACGAGCAAAAGCCAGCTTGCAGGACTCCAAGAGGGCAATATTTTATTAATAAGAAAGTAAAATTTAAGGTAATAACACCAAAATTAGACAAAACAGAAAAAAAAATTCTGTACCCAGTCAGCTATTTACCATAGCACAATGGAACCAGACACTGCTTTGTCTCAGTCTGTGGCCACTGGAGCTTGGACCAGTGGTGAGCTCAGGGAACAGAGGACTGGGAAAATGACACCAGAGCAGTCCCCATCCCAGCCTTAGTGCAATTAACCTGGAAAGATAGCAGGCAAGGAGCAGACTCAGCTGTCTCTGGAGGTTGGCTCCAGCCAGCAATAGTGAAGAGTAGTGCAGCAGGTCCCTCTCAGGTTTGTTGCCCCCTTCTTTCCAACCGAGAGGGGGTGGGTCTCGTGGCCGGGTCAGAGTCACAGTCACAGCAGCAGTTGGTGCTGTAGCAGCAGGAGGTCAGGAGGTTGATCCATATGTCTCACCGACTCCCTGCAAGGAGATGAGTTCTCTGCCAGAAAACGTCTTTCTCCTCCCTTCCTCTCACATAAACCCCTCTGCACAGGCAAGATTCTCTCCACTACTCAAGACTTCACATTTTCAGTGCCACAAGGTGTTCTGATTTGGAAATCCAGCCTCTGCAGCAACACTTCCCACCAAGCACGGGGCTGCAGGGCCAAGCTCTCCCCTCAGCACCAGTCAAGCAATTCCACTACTCCTCTAAATCCTTCTACTGGCCAAATGGATAATTTGGATCCTGAAGGGGGGCAGAGCTGTGGCTGTCGGCATACTGGTCTCAGGAAATACCAACCCACTGAATGGGTTGGTTCACAGCAGCAAGCACCCCCAAAAGCCGAGAAGGCAGGATCTGGTGGAACAGAGCTGTTATCTGCAGCTCTCAGAAGGCAACTGCCAAGGACTGCAACCCAAAAAGGGGTGCAGTGGGAGCATGACAAGTTCTTGAACATGCATTTCCCTCTCCAAGAGTGGTTGCCCAGGAAACATGCCAATATTTGTCTCTAGTTCTTCTTTTCTTCCCTGCAACAGCTTTGAGGTAAAAATTAGCTTCTCTGACGAAGACTAAGTTTCCTCAAAGCTGTGCTTCAAAATCCCTGTTTGATGTGGTCTTTCTACATCCTGTTTCAGAATCTCTTGAGTGAAAGGAGGAAGCAACTCTGCCTTCACTGATACTTACCAGTTCATAATCCTCCACATACTTGTATTTCTTCTCCCGATAGTAGTATCTCTTCTTCATGCAGTACAGAACAACAATGTCACACAGCACTGTTGCCTAGTGGAGAATGAAAGAGTTTAGGAAAATTGTCCTTGGAACAGAGGCACTAATCCAGAACTGGGTGCAAGTGCAGTGGGTGTCACTTACCACACCAAGCAGTGCTAAGCCAGAGCCAATGTTAATCATGGTAGGAATTACATCAAATTTTCCTGCCTAGAAGACAGTTACAAGGGTGAAAATAGTTTTCAGCATCTGAAAGCCCTCACCACAAGAATCCCAGGACTCAAGTCATCCTACCTTTCCAAACACTATGATATCAAAGCGGATGCCATAAGCTTTGACAAGTGTCCGTGATTCACTGCCATTGCTATCCTTGTAGTATTTTGCAAACCTGGAGAAAAGACAGGTCACAACTTAGCTGGAAATTTTGAGGTTACTTACATGATCATGCAATATCCAAGTGTGTCCCCGTCCCAAGAAGATGCACTGAACACTGGTACTTCCAGAGACAAGCCCCAAACGAGGGAGATTTCATGTAGGCAAGCACATACAGGAGAAAAGCCCAGGACAGGCAAATTTAAGGCAGCAGCTCTCACAAGCCAAATCAGGAAACTTGCAAAGCACAGGAAGGAGAGAAAGTTACCTTTAGGAGGGGAGCAGGACACACAGGAAGAAATTTAGCTACATATGAGATTCAGCTTCCTCAGGCAGAGGAAAGCAGGAGGCTGCAGGAGTGCAGGCAGCCAGGAGAGGGCAGGGCCAGGAGCAGGAAGCAACACAGCTCAGCCTGGTACACAAAGGCTGCTCCTGGTACCACATAATGGGACTTGCAGGCAAACGACAGGGAAAAGGGATGAGAACAAATAAATGAGATCAGACTTACTCTGTCATATGGTTGACTAAGCCAGGAGGAAGCAGAGAAGAGGGTAGGAGAGAAGAGGAAGGATTGGAATTAGCAAGAGCGCTTCCAAAGCCGCACCAGCCAGGCTGCGATGTCCTCCAGTCGGTCTCCCCTGACACCCCAACACCTGCAGGCCTGGCACCTTGTGCTATTTGCACAGCAGCAGCTTCTCAGTGAATGCATCCAAATTCCACCAGGAGAGATCCCTGTGCTAAGTGAGATTCTGTGATTCTAGAAACAAGCATAGCCCTGGGCTGTGTTTCCTCACCAGCAGGACAGTTGCAAGGATCTTGGCACAGCGGCCAGTCCATGATTATAGCTCTGAGTCTGGATGCAACCAGCCACCCAGGTCTGCACTGGTGGCTTTACTGGAGCTGCTGGACCCATCAGTCCTGGCTGGAATGTATACTTTGTGCTGTGTGCCAGAGGAAACTCCTGGTCCAGATATGGTCTTCAACTGACAGAGCCACTTTCTAGAAGTTAGTTTCTCCATCATGCACAGTGAAAGAGGTGCTTCAGTCTCCCACCCGCACCCCCAGCCCCCCAAACACACTCTCAGCACACTGGAACAGTCAGTTCTCCCACTGCCACAGCAAGCTGGCCCCAACGGCCACCCAGATGCTGATGCAAATATGACTCAGATAACTCTGATGCAACCAGTGGAGCCTCAGCGACATTCCCCCCCCCCGAGGTTTGCACACAGTAAGGATCCCACCTGCTTTATGTTTTTACAGCACCAGAAAAACTCTCCCAAGTTTTATGGCACCATCAAAAGTCCAAAGATTACCCACGACGGCTGGGAGCACAGGCAGCCCGTAACGCTGTGCCAGTGGCACTGAGCTGCAGGGACACCTGGTGCCCCTTCAGAGCCACATTACCTGAAGTTGTAGCCGGGTGAGACGGTGTGGGCAGAGTCCTTGTTGTCGAGGCGCCGGAAGGAGTACTTTGGCACACAGTGGGAAGCAGCCCTGTCAAGGTTACAGTCCCAGTTGATCTGCAGCGCCATGACCCCACCCTGCCAAACGGAGGGGAGGAGAAGGTGAGCAGTTCAAGTGCCCACCTAGGCACTCTGCATTAGCAGAGCCCAGCACCAGGCTCTCTGCCACCCAGGACCCTGATTTACTGGCCTCCCTGCCCCGGTCGAACACTTTCCCTCTGCTACAGAAGGGCTTTTTTCATAACCACACCCAAACAAGCCAATGCCAAATATTTGTTAAGCAGAATTGACTCCACTCCCTCTGGCCAGAGCAGCTCTCCTTTCTGGGGCTGCTCTGTGTCCTGTGGCTCGTGCCACAAGGCAGAGGGGGACAACCACCTACCACTCCTCTTCTACGCAGCTGAACCCCAAGAGCAGGGTCTGCCAAATACCTCCACAGCCATTTCCTGGAAGTTCTGCCCCGCAGCTTCAACTATTTGCCCTAAACGAAAGATAGGGCAGAAGGGATCTGTCTGGGAGTCATAGATGCAGTTCTTGAGGTAGGTGGAATTGATAGTGGGGAGGATGTTTCGCCTACAGGGGAACAGAGAGAGAAGATCTGTTGCATTGTCTTCCACTCTTCCAGTTCCACTTTACTGTCCAAGAGACCAGACAGTGCAATGTCCCAAACACTATTTACTTGCTGAAGTTGAACTTGGGGTACCAAATGTTGTTCTTCACCAGAATGGTGAAGTTCTCAGCTTCCTGCAGGAATGCTGGCCTACAAAACAACAGGAAAAATAAGCAAGTTTCAGTTATTTTTTCATAAACAGAACTCTGCAGGGTTCTTGGTGATCACATCTTCACCTCTTCCCAGTGGTACCTCACAGGGAGAAACATGAGCTGTTTACTGCTAAGCCTCCTCTCAGGAGGGCCAGCGCTGAGGAGGAAGCACTCACTTGGGTATGTGGTAGTCATCTTCCACAGGGCACCACGCAAAGACTTCACAAGTCTTGACACTTTTGTTGTACTGTACACACTCTCCAGTCTGGATGCCTGCAAAGACACGTGAAAGGAGGTACTACCATGCAGAAATCCAGAGGCAGTGTTTGCCCTGTGATACCTCCTCAAGCCATAAGGTGAAAACAATCTCCTCAGAGGTGAAGTGCAAGCACCAAGACCCCCATTATCTTCCACTGCAATTTGCAGTGCAATTTCAGAGAAAGAAGTGCCAATTCCTTCCTCCAAGTCAAATCCTCATCTATTTGAAATACTGCTTCACGGACTCAAGGTCTTGGAAAAGTCCTCACACTGTCTGCTAACTCACCAAAGCACAGACTATCCAGTACCCACCCAGTGTAGTCTAAGCCCATCTGGTCTCCCTCAGAAGAAAAATCTGAGCTTCCCTTTGGTTCTCTTAGGTGTCAGAGAATGAGAACGGGGAGTCTGAAGTGAAATGCTGCTTCCTTCACAGGAGGGAAGGCACAGCACAGAATCATCACAACACAGACTGAAAGGAACTCTTGCAGCAAGCTTCTTACCATTGCTGTGGGTGCTGACATATCCTGGAACACAGTTGTTGTTCTCTGTGCACTCTGTTTTTTCATCTGGGAGCTGGAGAGGAACAATAACTACTCTAAACTCTACAAACTCTCCCCCCGACGTTCCCACCCACACAAAGCAGATCCTGTACCTACCTCTGCACAGTGGCCTTGGTGCTGGTTCAGTGTGAGTATCACATTGGTCATAACAAACACAGCATTCTCCTCCTGAACATGCAAAACAAGAAGGAAATTTAAGAGTGACAGCCTGCAAAGAACATCCGAGGCACTGCCTCAAACATCTTGTTGACAGAGCCCAGGTGGCCCTGCAGAGGGAACTTGCTTTGGACAGTGCTGGTGTGGCACTAAAAGAGCAGATTCCCACAGGCAGAGGAATGACTGTGGGACTGGCAACCCTTTCTGTCCTCCCACTTGGTCCAAATTTCCTCATTCACATTATGAAAACAGAGATCACATAGTTCCTCAGGGGAGCTGCAAGGCAGGAACAGAAATAAAGCTCCAGCTGCAGCTCTGAGCACAACTCCCACTCTTTTTTCTTGCAATATATCTATTAGAACTTTGACCAGTTCTGGTTTGTTTCTCCAATGAGCACCACTTCCATTATTTTCAGATCTGTCCGATTCTTTGCTCCTGCTCACTCAGCCAAAATCTGGCTAAATCTGTCACGTTTTCTGCACCACAACTCAAGGCAGACTGACCCACAACAAGCATCTTGGCCATGCCTGCCAGCCCAAAAGGCTGCCACATATCCCACACAGCACAGATTCCCACAGACACAGTCAATCAGTAACTACAGCAATACCTCCTGTTCGGTTCTGGATCAACTGACTTGCAGGCTATTCCTGGGGTTTCTGCCAACAAGTTAACTTTGAGTTGTTTGCTTTAGAAAGCAGTAAGAAATAGGACACACGATTGTTGCAGCTTTTTCCTGAAGCCTACAAAACTCTCCCTCCTCTACAAGCACACACACACAGACACACACTTATTGAAAGAAGTTTCCCCAGGCCTAGTGGTGCAGGTGTTCAGCACCCAACCATAGATACCCTGAGTTAGAAGGGACCCACAAGCATGATCGAGTCCAACCCTTGTCCCTGCATAGGACAACCCCAACATCCGCACCGTGTGTCTGACAGTGTTGTCCAAAGGCTTCTGGAATATTGCCACGCTTGACACCGTGACTGCTTCCCTGGGGAGCTGTTCCAGTGCTCCAGCACCCTCTGAGTGAAGAACCTTTTCCTAATATCCAACCCAAACTTCCCCGGCACAGCTTCCTGCCGTTCCCTTGGGTCACTGGTCACCAGAAAGAAGAGATCAGTGCTTGCTCCTCCTCCTCCCCTTGTGAGGAAGCAGTAGACAGCTATGAGGTGCCCCCTCAGTCTCCTCCAGCCTGAACAGACCAAGTGTCTTCCGCTGCTTCTCATACAGCTTCCCCTCCGAGACCTTAGCCAATTTTGTGGTCTCCTCTGCACACTATCCAGTAGCTTTATGTCCTTTTTTATACTGTTTAACGTACTTTTTATATCCTGCAGCACCCAAAACCACACACAGCACTCAAGGCATGATCTGCAACAAAGCCCAGCTGCCTCTTTCTCTTACATCAAGGCCACGCTGGAGCCAAAGCTGCCCCAGACTTCCAGACAGAGCAGCAGCTGTTTGTTAGAAATCCCTCTGCATGTGGAGGTGATGAATACCTGAGGAGGGATGACATAGTCGGCTACATCCCAGATCCTGGCTCCCAAGGCAGATGTGTTTGTCAGTGTCACTCCTTTCACTTTTGTGATTACAGAACTGACCACAGAGTCTGTTTCCTGGTAGCCCTTCTCCCACAAGAAGACCCAGCTGCAAGAGGATTACAAGAAAGAAACAACAAAAAAACCCAGATAAACATCATAAACCAGTCACAGGCAGTGGCAATTTCTCTTTTTTGTCTCACCCGAAAGGGCCAGCCCAGAAAGTTTCACAAAGCACCAGCAATTCCCTCCTGATTATTTGGTTTGGCTGGGTGTAATTATTATTTTTCTGCACACTGAGCACTCTCGAGGATGGTCTCTGCTCCTGAGGGATCCTGAGCAGCCCGAGCCAGCCCCAGGGAAGCTGTCCCACCACCTCCTCTCCCCGTGGGGTGTTGGCACCCATGACATTTGCCTTCCCTCCCTGCACCCCTAACACAGCCTGCAACAACCTGGTAGAAAATGGGGTTTGTGGACCCCAGGGGCTGCCAGTGAGGAGCTGCCTGTCCTCTTCTCAACCCCCCAGCAGTCACCCCAAGACCCCCTTCACCCTACCCAATACAACTCGCAAATGCTGCAAAATGCAAAAATGTGTTATAAAACACACCACCCATTACACAAGGTTATGAGCCCAGAGAAGTCCTGGCTGCTGCCTCCCTGGAGGTTTTCAAGGCCAGGCTGGATGAAGCTTTGAAAAATCTGATCCAGTGGGAGGTGTCCCTGCCCATGGCAGGGGGGTTGGAAGTGGATGGGCTTTAAGGTCCCTTCCAACCCAACCCATTCTACGATTCTGAACCCAGACTGGATCCCATTTGCTCTGACCATTGGAAGGGATTTGCTCCTCCAACACATCCAGGTCATACCCACTCCAAAGAGACCCAACCCTGCACACAGCCTCTTGAAACATGAGGAAACCCTTTGCCCTGGCAAACCCCAATCCCCCTGACACTGTGTGTGCTGCAGTACAGATGATCCTCACCAGGGTCATCCAGGACCTGCCAAAAGAAGAGGTCCCTTCCAACCCAAATTACTCAATGATTCTAAGTCTGCTAATTTAATATGTTTCACTTAAAACAATTCAACCACCATGGCAGGGGAGGTGGAACTGGATGATCTTTAAGGTCCCTTCCAACCCATCCTGTGATTCTAAGTCTAAGTTAACACGTTTTGCCCTAACTTAAACAATTCACCTACAGTCGCTGGGGCTTGGAACCGGATGGGCTTTAAGGTCCCTTCCAACCCACCCCATTCTACGCTTCCTTGACCCATTTTAACCCGTTGTGCTCGGTCTCGGCGGTGCCCCCGCCGCGCCCCCCGGTCTCTCACCCCACCACGTATGCGAGGATGCCGAGCTGCACCGCGCGGTTGACGAGCCCCACTTTGCGGCTGCGGATGAGGACGATGCGGGGGGTGTCGTACTCGAAGAGGCAGCTGCGCAGGGCCCCGCACGCCGCCATGGCCGCTGCCGGGGGCGGGCCCGGGGGCACCGGGCGGGCGGCGGAGCCACAGCGCCCCGAGCCCCGCGGCCCTCGGCTCCGCCTCGCGGCTCCTCCGCGGCTCCCCCCGCGCCGTGTGTGAGGGGAGAAGGGGTTCGCCGGCTCCCGGAGCCCTCTGCGGGTGAGCCCGGCTCGGCGGGCACGGTCAGCTCAGAACTACAGAGCGACCCAAGTTGGAAAGAACCCCCAAAAAACATTGAGTTCGGCTCCTGAAGGGCGACGAAGCTGACGAGGGGTCTGGATAATGAGTGTTATGAGGAGCAGCTGAGGGAGCTGGGGTTGTTTCGCCTGGAGAAGAGGCTGAAGGGAGACCTCATCACGGTCTGCAGCTGCCTGAAACGAAGGTGTAGGGAGGTGGGTGCTGATCTCCCGAGTAACAAGGGATAGGGGAGAGGAAACAGTCTCAAGTTACGCCAGAGGAAGTTTAGGTTAGATATTAGGAAAAACTTCTTCACCGAAAGAGCGCTGAGGCTTTGAACAGGCTGCACAGGGAAGTGGTGGAGTCACCATACCTGGAGGAGTTCAAAAAACCACGTAGTTGTGGCACTTTGGGACATGGTTTAGTTGGCACGGTGGTGTCAAGCTGGCACTCGGACTTGATGATCTTAGAGGTCTTTCCCAGCCTTAGTGGTTCTATGCTCTCACCATAGCTATGAAACCTGGGAGGTTTTTTCCCCCTTGCTACTCATTGTTGGCAAGGTTATGAGGAGTTTTGTACCTCTGTTCTGGCGAAATGTGAGTCAGCTGTTACCTGGCAGCCTGCTGCTGTCAGCCCTACGGCTGTCTGGACTACCAAGCCTCACAGCTGGACAGATGAGCTCAGGCACAGGCCATCCTAACACCAGGACATAACTTGCAGCCAGCTCAGGGCAAGGACAGAACACCTGCCTGCAAAACATAGCAGAAGCCTATCTAAGATTGTCACCCTCCCACCCACAATGAGCAAATCCTTTATTTATCCTCTTGCAGAATTAATCTTTGCTATAGAAGCAGAGATCGGCACCACCTAATTCATGCATCTTCCACCTGATTCTGAGCTGCCCAACACAGTGCTTATTTTAGAAACACCACCATAACCCTCATAACAGAAGGTAAATCATTGGCAAGAGATGAAGCGAACTCAAAAACCAGCAGCAGGAATTTCAGACAGTATGAAACTACTAAACGCTGAGTTGGCTATAGATTAGTAAAATGCTGTATTTATTATAAAAACAGTCAATACTGAAAGGACAAAAAAAAATGAGAGCAGATAAGGAAGAACATATATAAAAATGTGAAAGAAGTTTAAAAACACAGTCTTAAGTGACTATTCAGTGTAATTCTTTCCACAAGGAAAGTTCGCTCATGTGTCAGAACAGGAATGCATTAATGTGAACTGTTCCCAGTCTAGATATATAAGGTGCTGCAATATGAATGTTAATACAATAAATGCATACTACAACTGAAGACAGAAATACAGCAAGTATAATCTGCCAGCAAGATATCTTAATATATATGTGGGAAACGGAAATAGCAAACTGCTGGGTTAGCTCAGAAAGAACAAAGCTTTAGTTGAAAGGAGTGCAGAATATACATGTTATAATCCTTCTCACCTTGCTTCTACAAAAATAGAACATGTCCAAGTATAACAAAAAGAAAGAACTGATAAGGTGTTGGAGCACAGATTAATCTACCCTGAATTCGTTGCTCCTTGGCTGTGCTCTGGCCTTATGCATCATAGCACAAAGCAACTTGCACTGTGACAAGTTCAGTAGGAGGAGGTGTAGGAGGCAAGGCCTGTTTGAAGCTAAGAGCAAATAGGAAGCCAAAGTCCAAAATTACAATTTCAATGAATGTAAATTAAATGCCCGAAAATATTACACAAAGATGGTAGAAGTACTTTTCACTATAATTCCTGAGTTAAGCTAAAAGGAGTATTACAGAGAGAACAGCCAGGCTCTTCAGAAAATGCTTTGCTGTGTCACTGAAATCATCTAAAATGAACCTGTTTAATCTGGACAGACCGTGAGGCTTCAACAGCGAGTTATGAAACTACATGCTCAGTGGCCTCTTTCTAAAGTTCTTGATCCAGGGCTGCTGAAAGGTGGAGAGGCTGGAGGAGAAAAATGCTCAGGAGTACATTTTCAAGGACTTCCTTCCTTCAGGAGTCATTCTTTTGAGAGGACTCTTGGCTATTTCCAGGGTGCTGGTCATCTTCTGCCTTAGCTGGGATTCAGGTCTGTACTAGTAAAAAGGCAGGAGGCCTGGAGCCTCTCACTGAAATGTAGCCTTAAGAATTCACCCCAAAGCCTACATTTCCAAACTACATGGTGCGACTCACAGAATGAAGCAAAGGCAGAAAGCAAACATTTTAGCTTAAGGTATTTGTTCCTCTACGCTAAGCAGTAGGCAACTGTGCCTCTCCAAAGACAGCATACAAGAATTCAGCTGTACTACAGAAGATTTAGGGAAGTCACATGTTTCCTCTCTTTTCCTTCAAAAGATCTGTGAAAGAAAACAAATGTTAAATGCCCAAGGTGAGTCATGGTGTGAGCTCAAGTTGTGCTACCTCCTCATTCCATATTAAAACCAGTGTAGTTGTTGATTGCTTTGGGATAAGTATCTCTAATTTTCCACCTGCAGCAGCTTGGGATGACAACTCTGTCTTCCAGATCAAAAGAGCCAAAGCGCCAGCGAATGTATTGTTTGTAAGCCCAGTGACGCAGCTCTTTGTTGGTATTGGCATCTGTCAAGGTCAGAAAGGGGTTTTCGTAGAGTAGGGCTTTCTTCAGGGTGTCACTGGACAGCACCAGCTGCTGAAACGAATAGGTGGTTGTGATGCACTGCCCTTCCTTCCTTCGGCAGCAGAGCTGCTCATGGTACTTCTCTGTTGGCTGGCATTTGCCACAGCGACACCACCCTTTGGAGTCTGGGGAAGAGGCCTCTTCTCTGAGAGGTTGCCCCAGCTCGTATTGTTCATTATCATGGTTCTCGTTGGACTCGCTGGTGGAGCAGCTGCCAGCATCACAGAATTTCACAGGGTGGCTCTGCAACAACAATCCCCAACATATATTAAAGAAAACAGCATTTGCTGCTTCATCCAACTGCAGAGAGAATTTACGGCAGTGATCCTCACCGTTGGGTTTTTCATTTGACACAGCACAATAGGGATAATGATGATAGATCAGCAGATCTGGAGGAGGATTGTCTTTCTGTGTTGCCAACGCCCACCCTAGCAAAATCGAATCATCGACACCTCGCGAGTTGTTTCAACACCAACGCACTCCCACTGGCACACACCCATCACAGGAAAGCAGCAATTTTTAGCTGACTCCAGAAAATATATCCTCTGGTCACAGGACCTCTTAACTTGAAGGGGACAAGTTTTAGGCCCTCAGAATCTAATCTGTAAATATGGAGGCTGTGGGGGTGGCGAAACCCCAAATCAGTTTGGAATTACATTCTTCAGTTCTCCTTTCTGAAGAGAGGATCCTAAAGGTTAAGTGTCTGGTTTTACCTCAACAATGGTGCCTTCAGTATACTGTAGGCTTGTTTTCAGAGACTTCTGTATCAAGGTAACGTGTGGCTCATCAACATAGGACACATACATCACCTGTGCAGCAGAAGGAATGAGCATTGTCAGCTGGAGTTGTTACTTGGAGAACAGGGGACAAACCCAGGGTAGATCTGACCTCAGGGCTTGGGTTCTGCAGTCTGTACTCAATAACAATCCCCTGCAACTGCGTGTTGCAAGGGCCCGTATTTCCAGTATCTGGGATAGAAAAGACACAGGGAGCTGCAGGGAGAGAGGGAAGAGGAAGGGATGGTATGGAACTAACGACAGAAGTGCAGCTTTGAAGGATCTTTAGGTACTTTCCTCTTCACTCTTCTTTAGAAACGTATGTCTAAAATACTGGGGGATTAGTAGAGACAGCATAGAGAACTAACCATAAATGCCTTGAAAAAGAGGAAGAGGCAACTGAAGTTGGCAGGGAAGAAGCTTTGAGCAACGCCCTCTTCATGGACAACCCTTTCATGACATCTTTCTGCTGTTTTAGAGGTTCACTATTCCCTGCAGGTTGCCCTGATAGAGCTGGTGTAACTCTGCCATGCCAAGGTTGTGTGTAGATCCCCCTGCACCTATGAAGTAAATGCTGTGCACAGCTTCAGGGAAGCTTCCTGGACCAGCTGCATTTTTGTATCTATAAAGCAGCAATTTACATTCTTTACCTGTCTTGAATAAGGCAGAATCTCATACTTTTTCCTGTTGTAAATTCTGTAGAATGGTGATTTGCCAAAGCTGGTGCACTGGCCTATACGAATGGCAAATTCAATAGCAGTCGCAACCTGCAGATGGAAGAAAAAAAAAAGCAAGTAGTGATTCCACTTTCTTAATGAGACTGTATCTCCAGAATTGGTTTTATTAACATAAAAAATAAGTCTCTCACCAAACCCACATAGGAGATCATGGACCCAATGTTTTTAATGAGTGCAATGGCGTCAAATTTTCCACCCTTAAAGAAAGCAGGAAAGAATAACTGAGTCTGTTACCATTCATTCAAATTAATTGCTTTTCTTTTTTTCTCTCTTCACAATGTATCTTTGTCTTTTTTCAATTCAATCTATCCCAAAATTTCATAGACCATCTCAGACACTTTGCAGAGGAGAATTAACAACTTGAGAGGGAAACAGTGGTGACACACAGGGTTCATGACAGTAACATCATGTCATGATGATACTTGTTATTGTCTCAGTCTTTCAACTACAGTCCTGCCTCTCTCCCAGCCCTGCCATTTCATCCTCAGCTTTGCTCTCCTATGCAGCTCAGTCCAGTTTAGATCTACTCATTTGACATGATTTTCATCCTATAATGATGGACAGGAGAGATGAGAGGGATATATGGCTAAGGAAATAGCATGCTTTCTTCTCCCTCCACAAGCAAAAAGAATTGCATTTACTGTGCCAAAGACAAGGACATCAAACCGTATTCCATAGACTTTGAAAAGGGTTCTCTGCTCCGTCCCGTCTGGTAGCTTGTAGTACCTGGCGTATCTGCAAAAGAGTAAATGAAGATCTGTGCAGCTTCCCTAGGGAATAGAGTACCATGAGGCTGCAGAACACAGAGGGGCATAGTTTCTTCTCCTTTCTTCCTCCAGCCCTTTCAGCCTTCTGAAATGAATGTGCTGAGGCAAGACTAATGAAGAGCATTTTGCCCAGCATCTGATCTGGCAGTCTAAATTAATGCATATAGAGAGATTAAGACAAATTAAAAATCCAACTAATGTCCAATGAGTGTTTTGCTGTCTCAGTTCAAATTAGAACCTGAAGCTGCACAAAGAAGCTCAGTCACCAGTAAAGCAGATAGAAAACCCCAGCAAGGATGTGTGAGAAGCTGTCAGTTATAAGAGTGCCCATGTTCTGAAAGCATTAATACATTACCCAAGACCAACTCTGAACTCCTGAGCACATTTCAGAATGCTCAATATCAGCCATTTTCCATTCTTCAATCAGTAGATAGTGGTAAGAATCATGTAGGCCTTTACTAACTTCCAGTTTCTTATTCTGTTAAGAATATGATCGTTCTGATGCAGAGCTCACATCAGCTTATGGATCAATAAGCAGTCACAGAACATAGAACAAAGAGATCTTTTTAAATCTGACAATGAAAAGCTGGCAGAACAGAAAAAATCATTACATTAAACTGAAAGACATTCTAAAACACACAATGGTGCTACTGTCCAACCTCTGATAACAACACCCTTATGTCTTCTGTCTCAGACATGCTGTCAGGACTCAAAGTGCTATATTGTTCTTGACTGGTTTACTTGAGTGATCTCTAAGTCCTGTTCTTCATTTAGATAAATGATTTGAACAGGAGTTTCCTTAGCCAAAGGAGGTCAGTTGCAGGGCAGCAGGTACTCACAGATGACTCTGTCGTTGATAATCAAAATTTGTTTTACAGTTGGTTGCCTGTTCAAGTACCAGAAGAGTAAACTGTTTAAGAGGATATGTCTGGCATCAGTACCATCAGCTCAGCCCTCTTGCTATCTAGTGTCTCCAACTACTCATTCAGATGCTAAGAGACATCTAAAGAAAAATACTTTCCTCCTTTACTTGTTCTTTGAGCTCAGTCCGTGCTACTCTGCTTTCCCATTTGATGCTAACAAACCAGCCCAGAGCAAGCTTTTACTTGACTCCACTTTCTCCTGCCATCCTACTGAAAGCTAAGTTTAGCAGACTTTCAGAGTGCTTTTAATCAGAGTTCCCAAGCTCATGCAATCATTTGCTTCCCATTCACTGCGATCTGATTTGCATGCTCTGAAAGCAGTGAGTCACTCAGAAAACACACTGTAATGTCTTCTGCTTTCTTCTTGCTTGCACAGACACGAAATGCCCATTTTCCTGTGCTGAACAGTTCCATAATCTGTGGCCAAGACTCGTTTTACCAGCCAACTCTTTCCCTCTGAAGCCTGCAGGTCAGTTAGGATTTATTGGAAAGTTTTCCTAACTCTTTCCAGGATCAGAGATTTTCTCTAGCCTCCAGGGTAGAGGTCATTTCACATCTGCTCTTGATGGCATAGAAGCCTTCTCTGTAACAGCTTTGCATTCAGACCTGATCTGTTAAGAGCTTTCTTGATCACCAGCTGCAGTTGGTTACTTGCCTTGGGAAACTTGCAAGTTTAGGTAGTTTCAAGCCTCAGTTGTCATATGGTGGAATCTGCCCAAACTATTCTTTGTGTTAGCTTCCAGAATACTTGTTGAAAATTCCTCGCCCTTTTGACACAGAAATAAAATCTCTTACAATAGAAGCATGCTCATCTGGAAGATGACCACAATGACACATCTATACAAGTAACTGCAGGCTAAGGACATGACTACAGGAGTGAAGAAGGAGAATCAAATGTCTTGTTATTCCAAGTCATCATTTTCCGTGACATCTTTGCTTCAACTCAGAAAACATGCCACTTGTTTCGTATAACACTTTTTACCTGAAGTGGAATCCAGGTGTTATTTTTTTGTCATCAAGGCGGCGGAAACCATACTTTGGACTGCAATCATAACACCAGCGGTCCAAGTTACAGTCCCAGTTAATCTCAATGGCAATGATTCCTCCCTAGAAACAGACACAGGAAGCTTAGGGACTCGTGTGTGATTGCTTCCTGTGCTAAACTGCTGGTAAAGTCAGCGGAGACTTGTGGGATGCCACTGGCAGGGACACATCTCTATAAACAGGCTAACTCACAAGCAACATTTGCCAATCAATCAGTCTTCTATGGAAGTGACTTAGTTGTGTGACCTAGAAGCTACCATTCATTCAGATCTTTCCTATTTTCTGTTTCTCTTCATCTTAGTAGCACAGATGTGGATGTAGCTGATATACTGTGACAGCCATTTCATTGCTTTAAACTACACATACGCTCAAACCAAAAGCCTGAGCTCAGGCCTAAGTTTTGTAGGCACCCAGTCCAAATGTTTCATCTTGCATGCACTGTGCCAGTGTGAGAATCAATACATGTGGCTCAGATGAAGACTCTGGGTAAGACACTTTGTCTTCTATTCTACCCATCTGTTGACTTTCTAGAGATATGGCTGGATACTGTCTTAAGGGTGTTTGGCTCAATACTCTAAAAAACAGAGTGAAAATCTAATGGAAAAAATAAGTGGTTTTGACTCTGAATATAAGTTTCCATTTGTGCCAGTTTGACTTTTGGTTGATTCCCCCGGGAATATGATTTAGGATCAGCTTGAGTAGAATCAAAAGATGACCATGAGTGACAGCCTTGTGTGGGACCTATTCAAAAGCACTGTGCTTTGTAAAGGGGCCTCTATTTACTACAATACCAACAAAAGACGATCAAATCTGTCAGCCCGGGTCCCATTCTGTACGATGTTAGGCATGGTTAATTCTTGAAAGCTGGGGTTACTTTGCTTCTCTAAACCTAGAACAATTCCTTTATATGACAGACAGCAAACCATGCAGGAAGAGAATCAAGAAAATGTTTTAACACTGAGCATGGGAAAAAAGTGTTACAGACCTTTATTGCCACCTCAGAAAAGTTCTGTTTCGCCTCTTGAAGGATATCTCCCAGACGGAAAATTGGACATTGCGGGGAAGTTTTCTTGTTGTATGTGCAGGAAGTATTTAAAATTGGTGGAATATTTAGTCTGTGAAGAACACACACAATTGTTTAAAATTAAAAACAAACTGGAGCAGCTACAGATACAGGTAAGGGACTTCACGCTTACTAGAACCCCTCTTAAATGTGCTTGGTTTGTAAGTATATGAGCTTTTGGTTTTGTAGCTATCAGATCTATGTATCCCCCAGTGACATCTGGGAATCAAGACGAACTCTTTACTCTTTGGATGTTAACACTAGCAAAATTTTACCTGTGTAAACCAAACACTTTCACCAAACACTTGAATCATGTTTGTTGTGCTATATTTTAGTGATTTTACCCTAACAGAAACCACTATATCTGAATGAACAGTTCTGTTGTCCAGTACATGAGAGAAATGGAGTTATGCTGGGAGGCTCTGTTTCCAAGCCCTCTTTATTTCTCTTGGTTCCTGAAGGATTAATAGAGCTAAAGAATTACAGACACCTGATACTTGTCACGCAGGCAGATACAGCCCTGAATGCAAAGCCTTTTTGAGTAAAGAAAGTGCCAATTTATACATCTTTTTTTTTCGGAGGACAACTATTCACGATTCAGAAAGCAGTGAGGAATGTTTGCACTTACACTGTGTAATTAAATTTTGGGAAGTGAATGTTGTTCTTTATTAGCACGGTGAAGTCTTCAGAACTTCTCAGAACAGCAGGTCTAAAAAAGAAATATCAAATTAACTACCTTCTTTTACTTAAATACATCAGTTAATGTTATGCTACTTTACTATTACCTGGAAAGCTGTCAGTAGGAGGAATATGTTGCTAAGAATAACAGATTGAAATGCAGGGCATTAGGTGGCTCAGAGGATCAAGAAAGATATAGGTGGTTTTCTTAGTTTTAGGTATAAATTGTTCTCTCTCTCTTGCACGTGTGGGCCAAGCCTAACTGGAGTCTTTACATCCAGCTGAAATATGTTCTCAGGAGACTTCTCATATAAATCTTGCTATAGACTAGTAGTAAGAAATTACACCATTTGACAGCTGATGATTTCTGCACAATGACTCAACAGTTTCATTGCTGGTCCACATAGACAGGTGGCCATTTTCACCAGAGCTTCACAGCTATTAAGAGTATAAGAGTGAGCCATACGCCTGATCCTAGAGGATGTCTCTGGAAGTCAGGTGTCAATCACATCACCAAAGGTTGTCCTGCCTTCCTAGCAGATGCTAGGTTTGAGGACCTCCCCTGCAGTGGTTTGTGAACCTAACTATGCAGGTGGAATGCCAACACAATGGAAAGCAGGCTGCCAGTTCCTCCCTTCCTCAAAAGAGTGATTTCTCTGAAGCTAATGTGGCAGGAAAGAAGGAACTTTCCCACGAGTTGCCAGCTGGGTAACCTTGGCTTGGACCATGTGAGACAGCCTCTGCTACACCCCAGGACCACCGGGGCTATACGAAAGTCAGAGATACAACTTTTAGCATTGTTTGCTGAGCACATGGACTAAGCTGAACTGGAATATTGCCATTGCTCTATTTTAAGAATGAGCCAGGAATATTTTAATTTCCATCAAGACACTCATTCCAAGGGGATAACCCAGTCTTCAAAGCAGTCATCCACATAAAGGACAGTGCTTCTAAGCAAGGAATATTTTTCCTGTCATAGTATTTTGAGCAATGCCTCTGCATCAGAGACCTGTGATGACAAGAAGCACATTAGCTGGGTGACGTGCAGCTTCCATGGGGGACTTCTCAGAGTGTCTTCTAAATCAAGCCAAAAAATGAGACTTGATCACAAACCAAATTAACGTTTGTGGATGCTACCTGGACATGAAAGTCATTGGTGATTTTCAGTGTATAACAGTCAAGACACAATGTATGTCCATTTTTAAAGAACTAAAAATGAATGAACCTATAACGGGAGACTGTCCATAATTCATCCATTAGGAAGTATCTGGAATCTGATCCAAAGATCTCCTGAAAAAGGTGTTGTAAACACCTGTCCTTCAGCCAGCTAATCTGACAACAGTGCCCTGCCTCAGGCAGAAATGAATGATCAAAAATAAAAGAATCTTTTGCCAACATGCAATCGTTTTGTTCAGCTCCTGCCATAACTAATGGGAAGGAAAAGAAGGCCTCCTGTATAGTTCATGAAAATTACCTTTCAAAGGAATCTGAACAATAAAGACAATTGTGGGTGTAACTGAAGTCCAACTTTGCTACCTCAGTATCTCAACCAGATGGCAAAGCTTCCCGGGCTCTGACCTTGATCTTATGTATCGTTCTCATAGAAAATAAACACTCAGCTTTGCTGGTTAGTGTTTCCTCATTTTTTTTCTTGTCAATGGAACTTGTGAAGGAACTTTATACACCATAGGTTTGGATCAATCCTCTCATTATTTTTGATCCCAGGTAGTGATCAACTACTGGCACTTGAGAGGAAGGTTAGGAAACAAGACAGAATGTGTGAACTGTGCGATGTAATTAAAAGCAAAATTCCCTCTGTAACACATGCAGCAGTGAGCCTACGCACTGTGACATTTAAAAATGACTGGCAGCCACTGAAACTTTATAAAAATCCCTAGGATTTCATTAACTCAGGAAGCTCATGCATATCTTTCCCGGATGCTGTATGAACAATTACAGCTTTCCTGTAGGAAAAGACAAAGCCTTTTTCAGATCATAACTCTGTCCACACGAGAAAGGAACGGAAAATTCCTTTAAATAGCTGAAAAAACTAAGCAGAAGGAGCTGTAGGAGGCATTGTATGCTCTGGAGGGCACTGGCAGTGGGAAAAATGTTCAGTCTCTACAGAAAACCCCAAATTAGGGAAAAGATGGGATATATACATAGAATCACACTTGTATCTTTTAAAAGGAATGAGTTAATAAAAGTGATAATTGACCTAGCTTCTTACATATATATTTCAAAGCTTGATGAGGGGAGCTAAAGTTGATTATAATTTGTTTTCTTAAAGAGTAATTTCCATCATTTCAGTTGAAATCAAATCTTTTATGATATTTTTTCATATTTTGTCTGATACAGAATGGAAATAGACCATTTTAATCTTGGAACACTGTATGGTCATTGTGTTACAAGAAAAAAAGGTTATGAAGCCCCTCCATCCTAGTGTCTAGGTCACAGCAGCATTGTTTTGTGGAGTCTTTTTCCTAGACTTTTTCTCAGCTCACTGTTACAGACTGCCAGCATTGAGTTCTTCATCATCTACCTAGAGGGGATGGAGAGAGTGTTCTTCAGTCTGAGGTGGATTCCCAAACACTCTCCTGTAGCACAATGTACAGACAAACAATCTACCCCTGCTGTTCTGGAGGTGGAAGCGACCTCCCTGTGATAAACAAACCCACAAAGAACTACATCATAAAGCCCTAAGCCTTGCAGAAGAAAACCCCAAGTTAGGGAACTTTTTACTTCTGTCACTGATTAAACCTATCTTACGTTGATGCATTCTCCTTGACATTTGAATTAATGAGCCAATGCCTCTAGTGAATTCAAGATGAGCCTGTGACATATAAAACTGTTTCTATAGCAGCCACATGATGTTACAAATTAGAGGCTATGACTTCACTACAGATTGATACAGTAGGACAGATTGTTAGTGCTAGAAGTAAGTTATTTGTATATTATAATGAGTGTTAACAGTATGGCTATGAAGGAAATAGATGTCTTATGTAGGTGACATCTACATGTGCTTAGGCAAAGGGATTATCCTGAAATTTCATGACTTGGTAAAAGCAAATCCTTCCTTTGACATAAAGAAATGCAGGTACCTCCTCTTTCACTTACTCAGGGGGGTTTTCCATGGGTTCCACAGGGCACCATGCCCTGACCTCACAGGTTTTAACAGTTGTATTATAACGCACACATCTTCCTGTTTGAATTCCTGTAGAGAAACAAGCTCTTGCTCAGCAAAGACAAGAGTTTTTCACCAATTAGAGACAGTTTCAACATGTCAGTGGATTCCTTCTCAAATGTTTTCAGATTGTTGCAGCTTTCTACAGGAGAAAGCTGTAGGAAGAACTACCCAAACCATGGTCCTGCCACACCTCATCGGTCCATATTCAGCTGTTTGCTTGGGACAGCGGTGCTTGTCATTGTTTGGGCTCAGGGTGGAGTAATTTCCTTCACAGTTTTATATGAAATTAAATATCTGAATCTTGGGATAAATTGAGAAACCAATTGTTTCAGTCAGAAGTTTAATTCAACAACATCAGCAAATTATACAAGGTAGGCAGAAAACCTTAATTCTTTCTGCACTCCAGAAAGTCAGCATTTTCTGTAAGCTTTTAGCATTTACCAGGAAAAGTGATATTCCAGCCAGCACCCCAAGTTCAGGGAATCCTCAGCACTACAAAGAACTCTCATAGCTGATGAAAATAGTGTAATGCCTTCTAGATTACCCACAAAAAGATATTTCAGTCTGAAAATGCCGTTTACATACCATGACTGTGGACATCTACACTCCCTTTTTCACAGGACTTGACTGAAGAGCAGATAGTTTTGGGGGAGGGATACTGAAAATATTACATAAAAAGCAATATAAATATCTCCCTCTTCACATCTATGTAAGAAGTCTTACTTCAGTGCAGAAATACTAAGAGAAAGTAACAATAAGAAGCAGGTATAACCCTTATTATTTGGCTTACAGGAAATAAGGGCTCAGCTACCTGCAAAACCAGAATAAAAACTTGCTTATAATAACATTTACCTTTCCTATTTATGTCTTTTCCTGGTTTTCACACTCTCTCCTATACTATTAAGCACAAGAAATTCAATACTGGACTATTTAATTCTTTGTTTACTAACAGTCCCATATACTTTTGCCAGTGAAAGTCAACTTGTGTTCAGGAACTGCTCTGCAAGGCTTCAGTTCTAGGCCAGTCAAATGAAGAGGAGAGCTGCAGCTGATCACCAGGTTTGATTGACAGAAAGGAAGGAAGGGGACATGCAGGAATGCTCCAAAACCAGTCCACTCTTTCACATCAACATGCATTCAATAAGTTAAGTATAAACCACAAACCATATTTACCTCAGGACACTCTTGCTCAAGCTGATTCTCTGTCTTAATGATGTTGGTCATCACAAAAAAAGAGTTTACTGCCTACATAAAGGAAAGAATGTGATTCTAAATGAAATTTAACATACACGATTCAGATGTCAGTCCTTAGAGAAGACCACCTGGAAAGACAAGAGCTGCCTCCCCCCATAGATATTCAGATTCTACCCAGGTCAAACAGGAAAACCCAGCGACATCATCAGGGCAGGACTGAGCAACCAGAAGCAAGGTGACAGTGATTTTTTTTAAAAATGGCATTAAAACTGAGAAAGATTCACTACATTAATTGGTAATAACACTACAGTGTTTACTAGAGCTATGATGGAGTGAATTTGTTCCTAGGTTGGCTATTACCAAAATACTAAATTGATTATATAAAAACTGTGTAACAAACAGCACCACTGAAATCTCATAGAAGAGAATATTTTTTTTCCATATATTAAGGGAGGAAGGGAAGATTTGGCGTCAAACATTGCTGTCTTCAATGTAACACTGAATGGCAGGATAGAGGCACGTCAAACAAGCAACCAGATGTATCAATGGAAGTTGAATATTGGACTGACATTAAGTTAAGACTTGCCTGCATTGATATAGTGTATTCTGCTGTATCCCAGATCCTGCTGTTGGTGTCAACCACACCCTTCACGCTAGTGCGAACTGAGCTGTTAACTTCATCCATCTCCTGGTAGAGTCTGTATTTGATGACTATACAACTGGCCAGATAAAACAGAAAGGACAAGTAAGAATATAATTGGTATCATTCTTGGACAAAATGCACTGCAAGATAAAAGTCAAATGGACCTTTTCAAGTAATGAAGAGTCATTTTTTGTAAGTCACATGCACGGGGTCAGACTAAAGTCTGCCTTGGTTTCACTTTCACAACTTCTGGCTTTGTCAGAAATCAATTGATACATGCAAGAAGAAAATTTCTATTTGCCCATTGTAAATGAGAGACAACATGAGGGGACATCCTGCCCCTTCAGATGTCATTTGTGGAACACCAGTGCAACTGTTCTTGATGCCATGCAAAAACTTTCACCCATGCTACTTTCTGTGTATCTGAACTTTGACTTTTTCCTATCACAAATAGTAGTGTCCTCTCTATGTTTTTTTCTTTAAGAGAGTTTAAAATACTTAGTCCTTAACTTTCCAGAGAGATCATTTTGTGCCTCATGCTGATTGCTTAAAAACCCTTGGCCTCATGTTTTCACTTCCTCGAACTGAATGTGTTAATAAAAGGAAGAAGGATGTCTCTCTTTTTAAGCCACCAGGACAGTCACCTAGCTCATCTCACTCATTAAAGCACTGTCAACTTTGAAAAACTATTGTATGTTCAGAAGATACTTTCCACACTACATAAAAGTGACATAAAAGGTTTGCTTTGAAAAACAAGCCACAAGAGCTAGCATCATTTCAGTTTAACAACAGACTGTTCTGGGGTGGATAGTTTCTGAAGAACAGAAATACAAAGCAACCGATCAATGTTCCTTTATTTATACTGTCTATTGCAATAGCATTTCAGCCTTTTCCTTCTGGAGAACAGTGCTTTGGTATAACCTTGTTGTTGGAAACTGGCAGTGGGAACCCATCTCTGAGCAGCAGTAGGTGGGCATAGAACCTTAATAAGGCGACCTGAATTTCCTGCAGACTTGATTCTTTGTGTGATTGAGAATTGTGTGCTCAATGCTCTGGCTTGCTGCCCTCTCTTGAGAATGAAACCAACTTTATGAACTTTGTCAATCTTTGTTCATTAAATACTTATCACTGAGAACAGGCCTAGTTTGGCAGCAAAGAGGAAAATCTGCCCTTTAGAGGAAATCAGTGATTGTGTATTCCTAAAACATTTTATTGTTCTTGAAATCTGCTGCAAGGCATGACTCACCATTTCATCTGAGCCTGAACAGAAGACTCTACAGGTCAGGCTCTAATCTCAGAAACACTGGTGTAAATCTGAGATTATTCAGTGGAGTTATTTTGGATTTTTCAGAAAAGTAACAAAACCAGACATCATGGCAAGAAATGAAACTGGAAGCGTTTTATAGAGGAAACTTAGTTAACTCTGTCCAAGCAACCCCACCTTGTCAGATAACATCCTATGCTACACTCCCACCACAAAGTTCCCACAACCACATCCATCTTTCCAGGAATGGCCTAACACCAGATCCATGGCCTTGTTTGTTGCCACAAAACTGAAAGCGCTGAAAGTCAAGTTGTAACCAGGCAACCCCCAATACAACACAGCTCCAGCAGAATACAGCATCCCATCACCATGCACTTACCAAACAGACAGAACAAAAGTTGCATAGAGGAAAGATTGCACACATCCACATGTAACACTCTGAATGCGTATGTGTTTCGAAGTATCATACTGAGTCAGGCCCTCCAGCCAGCTGCGTACATCCAGTCTCTTCAGGCAGCCACCTACACCCATTGCTAGCACTGGCATTTGAAAACTGAAACTGCCTAAGAGCTGTCTTCCTTCACCCCAGGCCACCCCCCTTAAAGGCACAGCCAGAAATCTGTGTGAGAACGGTACCCCAGGCCTTTTAAAGAACAGCAGTGGATGGAATCAGGAACTACCTGAAGAGCCATGCCCTTTGGTTTGTTCACAGAAGCAGCAAGAAATCTCACCCTGGAGCTCCAGAGGTGATTTGCTCAGCACTGTTCTTGTCATATTCTGTTGATGGTACCACCTCTCCTCAGTACTACCAGATTGTGCCAGTCTGAAGCAACGCTGGGACAACTGTAGATATGAGGCTAAACGGATGGAAGCCAGTGTCATGCTGACCTCCTTTTGGGCCGGACTCTTCACCACCCAACAGTTCACACCAGTGCGAAAGAAGGTGTAACACACTTCTAGACTGGGCAGATGCATGCAACATCCACTCTGCAGGGGTGGCAATGGCAATGCAAGGCACAGGGCAAAGGTATAGCAAGCTTTTGGGTAATCAGTGGCCACAGAGACCTTCAGCTTCTTATCTCATGTTGCATGGAACATCGTCCTATTTGGTTTTGGATTTGTTTTGTATTTGTATCAGGCCATGGGACTACAAGGGAGTGACAAAGTCACTACTGCTCTCAGCGGAGCCAATACATAGCACATACTTTGGCTGCAGTCTCTCCTACTCCACAGAACCATGCACGAGCCAGAGCTGGCCAGTCTGCTGCAAGTCAGCTATTTGCATCTGGTCCAGAGTATTGAGGAGCAGATGTGAGGTCAACACTGTAAACATAGGGGTGGAGCTGTAAAGATGTGAGGCTGTCAAGGTGGGATCTGGAAATCTCAGGCTGAGAGTCAGAAAGACAAGAAGTTTGAATCAGAATCCATTAGATCCAGATTAAAAGGACCAGGTTCCTCTCTCTTACAACAGAATAACTACTCAGAGGCACAAAATATACAAACCCTACAACACAGATCTAAAATTTTTCTTCCAATCCTTTAGCATTTTAATTCAACTAGGATGCTACCTATGGCTGTGCTCATGACAAAACATTCAAAACCAGATAGGCTTCTTGGCTGTTGGTATTGTCTTAAATGCTCTAGCACACAGGAACAAGTTACACTCTGCACAAACAAGCTTAATTTTTTGAGACATCAGTGATCACTCATTAAAGTCAGTACTGTATACTTTGTATTAGGGACACTTCAGCAAGCAAAACCCTGTGACATACTAACAACAGAAAAAACTGCAAGCGAGAACCAGAAAGAGACCTGGAATGCATTTAGATGCTAGAACAGCCACAAAGAAATTGATTCTTAATATAAGACAGTCAGACCTATTTCTACATACACATAGCACAGTATTTATAATAAAGGAGACAAACAGGAAGGCTCAGATTGCATAAGTGAGGCAAAGTAAGTGTTGTCTTCTTTTCCTAAATGCTCTTGTTTTCACATTGTCTTCCATCTGTTTGGGACCTGACCTCAGCAGCTCAGCTGGACGTATTCACCTTCTAGCCCATGATGTTCCCATATAAGGTGATCTCTCTTTGCCCGTGGAGCACGATTTTGATTTGCTCGGGTTTCGTTTCACTCTGATTTGCTGGCCTCTACGGTTGAGCCCTCTCACAATTTAGCAAGGCAGACATCCACATGGCAGTAGCTATGAAGGGAGGAGAAAGTCAGGAAGGAGTATGAAGCTGTGCCTGCAGAGCTCTGGACAGTTTGTTTGCAGGCTCCATTCTCTTTCTTCTGCACGCTGCCTCTGCGTGATGCCTTTTCAATAAGCAGCCTCCATAAGCCTTTTCCAAGCAATATAAAACATAAGCCCTATCTAGAGAACTGGATGAAACTATAGGGCTGCACTCTTCTAAAGACCCTCATGTCATTAGAAAACTTTGCTTGAAACCTTGTATCCCTCTCCAGGCAAACTAACTTGAGAATTTGGAAAATGCCCCCAGAATTACACAACAAATCCAGATGAACACTGTCTTTTGATTCTGTAAGACTTGATCCAGATACCACATCATCTGAACTAAGATAACTCCAGATAAGTTAAGTGTCAAATAAATATCTCAGCTGCTTCCTGTAATATTTACCCAAGGCTGCATGAAAGCTATCATCTCTTTTACGACTGCAAAGATGCTGTTGTGATATGGAGGTCAAGACACTGAGCTAAGCTTTAAATTTTTTTGAAGCAGTCAGTTTGAAAATTCAGACACCACTACAGACGGTAAATATCAAGCAGCTGACAGGCAGCCTGGGGTAGCAGTATGGCTGCTTTGAGCTGCACATGCAAATAGCCCAAAGACATTGCAATAGTGGATCATGAAAACATACAACTTTAAGGAAAACACAGGATCCCCCATGCTTTCTCCAAGTTGGGAGGTCCCATAGAACTGGATTCTAATGTATGATTTTGCTTCTGCCCTCAAGCAATTGAGGTTTCAAACAGGCAATCAAGCCAGAGCTCAGCCAGTCCAGTTCTAATTATGTCTGGTCATGGAGGTCTCCCTCCCCAAGGGTCAGAGCAATCAGAATTCAGGGCTTTCGACCACTACACAGGAAAACAATCTCACCATCTTTTTTTTTCTTATTATCTTAGAGCTTTCTGAAGTTTTAAGACATCCTTCCTCTTCTTTATCTGCTGCCTCTTTAACTATGACAGAGACATGAGAAGAGGGGAATGGTCCTTTCCTTCTTGGAAGGTGTAGGGACTAAATAGTCTGACGTAAAGGAGAATCTCAGAGTAGCACCCTCCCACTGTGCACAAATCCTTCTCCATCCTCAGCCCTGTGGGCACAATTGCTCTCTCCTCTGGGTCAAGGTCTAAAGAAGGCATGTGTATCAATATTTCCAGAAAGAGTTTCTTTAGCATTAAGTGGTAGACCCACACCCACCACTTCCTATTACCTACTAATGCGGTCTGCAGGGAGCAGACCTGGCCCCCAGTGCTCCACAGGAGTTACCGTTTTCATCTGTTCTTTCTGCGTATTCTATATACTCAAAATACTCATCAGAATAAAAGTGTAATTAATACTAGGAAAGCATGTCAGAAGAAAGTAGACCTCTTCTGGGAACTTGTATGTAAATACAATTCCTAAAGGTCAGTATACAGACTGAAAGCACAAAGGAAACATGATCTGGTTTTAAAGTTCAAATCCAGGCATCAGGAGACTTGGATTATGTTCCTGGCTCTACCACAGCTTTCATGCACAATCACAAGCAACCCATCAATCCCCTCTGTAACTCAGTTTAGCCAGTTAAAAGCTAGGACACCAATGCAGTGTCACTTTTCAGGCTTCACACGAAGACCAGTAAATTAGTATTTTATGAAGTGTTTTCAGTTCCTCAGAAAGAAAAAAAGGAGCTAACCTAAGACAGACGCAGTGCTTAGAATTGCAAAATATTACATTTATGATTGCTATTTACTGAGTCAAATTCTGCAGTGATTTACAACCTGTGCATTTCAATTGGCACCAATTTAATATGACTCACTGCATATTTTAATCCATCATCTGTGGACTCACATGGGATTCTAAGACTATCCAAGAAACTAATCGCAAAAGCAGAGGCTCCAAAATCCACCTATTTAAGGTCTAAGCATGGGTTTTGAAGGGTCTGCAAGAAAAAACTTCTAGATTGAGATACCGGTTCCATTAACAAGTTTCACTTTAATATATAGTCTATTTGTGACTGTTTGGTATTTTTTAAGCTCCTGTCCTCACTGCAGATTTAGCATAGCCAGCACTACGTATTTATTTCTACTCTGAGACACACAGACAACTGATGTTCAACCCTGAGGACATAAACTTGTCACTTGCCCCTCATGAAGCCTGGGCACAGGACTGGCATTCCGGTTTCAAAAGGAATTTTTCCATTTCAAAGAAATTAAGTAACCATTCACCTGATACGTGCATCAGCCACACTTGACATCTCTTTATGTTGTCTGACTGCCAGAAATCTTAATTGGGTAACTGCATCAATCTGTTTGTACATCACCTACACATGCGACAACATCCTCCTTCTTAAAAAAATGCAAAGCCAAGTATATCCTTTAAAGGGTGAATCTCAAACCTACGAGGTCCGACACAAAAAACCTGAGACTATCCTTATAGCTCAGGAACCAAGAGTGGGAGGGGAGAGACAAAGAGATGGTTATAGAACATGTTCTGTAACATGTGATGTGTTCTGTTACAGTGAGAAAAGGCTCAACGCTATCGCTTCACTCAGTATGAGTGGACATGGGTTCAAATAGAGACATTCTCTTACCCATGGTCAGAAAATGTTGGTGTGTGTCTGCCTACAATGCTCTGTCTGTGAAGCAGTTCTTAGCTAATAACATCACTGTGTTTCAGCACCCACCCTGTTCACCAGAGCTGGCTCCCTTCGATTTCTACCTCTTCCCAAAGCTCAAGTCAGTGCTCAAAGGAACCCATTTTTTGTCAGTAGAAGATGTGAAAGTAAAAATGATGGAGATCCTCAAGAGCCTTTCAAAAAACAATCTGCAGAATTGCTTTGAACTATGGCAGTTGTGTGCCAGCTCTGCTATTTTGAAGGTGCTTGTAGCTGATTTTCTCAATGAATAAAAAGAGTTCTAGGCACAATCTCTTTTTTTTTTTTGTGTCAGACCTTGTATTTCTGCCGTTCCTTCCATCAAGGGCACTTGTACTGTGGAAAAGACCCACAAAAGACTTGGCCAACAGTGTGTACAGCCTAGCATCACCCCCAGCGACCACAGCCCTGCTTCCCACACAGCCAAGCATAGCTGGCCCTACCCTGCTGCTAAATCCCTCTCATGTCCAGCGACAGGGCTACGCCTGCCCCACTGCCTCACACCACAGCACAGAGAAGGGCCCACTGCTCTGGTACCACTAGCTGGCCTCTGGTCAGGAGCTGGGGATAAAAGTCCTAATTCCTGGGATTCAGGGCACAAAGGAGGGAGACAGAGCTTCCCAGATCCCCACTGGGCTGACAAAGCAACACAGTGAGAATCATAGAATCATGGAATGCCATGTTGGAAGGAACCTCATGGATCATCTGGTCCAACCTTTGAGGTAATATATGGTTTAAATGAGATGGCCCAGCACCCTGTCAAGCTGAGCCTTAAAAGTGTCCAGTGTAGAGGAATCTACCACTTCCCTAGGGAGATTATTCCAATGTTTAACTCTTCTCATGGTGAACAATTTTCTTCTGGAATCCAATCAGAATATCCCCAGGAGCAACTTATCTCCATTACTCCTTGTCTTTTACATGTGACTGCCTGTAAAAAGGGTGTCTCCTTCTTCTTGGTAGACACCCTTTTAGTACTGGTACACCATAATAAGGTCTCCCCTAAGCCTTCTCCTCTCAATGCTGAACAAACCCTGTTCTCTCAGCTTTACATCGTATGGTAGGTTTCTGTCTCCCACATTTCCTACTCCTCTGATCATCTTAGTGGCCCTTCTCTGGACCCTCTCCAGCTTGGCTGCATTCTTTTAGTATAGCAGGGATGACAACTGGACACAGTACTACAGGTGTGGCATGACAAGCACTGAGCAGAGTGGGATAATAACTAATAACATCATAATAACTTCTTTATCTCTGCTTGCGAACCTCAGCAGACCCCTTACTGCTGGGCAACCGGAGCAGCAGGGAACAGCTTCCTGCAAGAATAATTAGATGATCTTTTAAGGTCCCTTCCAATCCAAATAATTCTAAATGTAACAGGTAAACCTGCTGGATCTGGGCCACAAGAGAAAGACAACAAAGCTGGTGAAGGGGCTGCCTGAAAGGAGGTTGTGGTGTGCTGGGTGCTGGTCTCTTCTCCCAAGTGACAGTGATAGGATAGGAGGAAATGGTCTCAAGTTGCACCAGGGGAGGCTTAGATTGAATATTGGGAAGAATTTGCTCACCCGAAGCGTCCTTAGGCCCTGGCAGAAGCTCCCCAGGGAGATGGTGGAGTCGCCATCCCTGGAGAGGTTTAAAAGACGGGTGGCCGATGTGCGCAGGGATCTGGTTTAGTAGTGGACAGGCATGGCTGGACTCGATGACCCGAAAGGCCTTTTCTAACCAAACAATTCTCTGATTCTGCGCCCTTCCTGATGCACCCCAGCCGCAGGGAGAGAGTCGCGGGGAGCCCTCCCGGTGCTGCCTGCCCCTCGCTGCCTCCCCTTTGGCCGGAAACACCTTCGAAACAGGCGAGAAGCGGGAACCCACCCCCGCGCGCCTCTTCACGCCCCGCCCACTTCTTCCCGCGCTCCCCGCACCACCTCTTCACACCCTGCCCCGCCCCTCTCCGCGCATGCGCGCGCACCTCCCCGCGCGGGCCCCTCCCAACCATTCCGGTAGCGCCGGAAGTGACGCCATCGCCCCGGCCTGAAAACCGTTGCCACGGTAACCGGGCGGCGGGAAGGCTGGGGCGTAGGGCGAGGCCGCCCCCATCGCTTCGCGGTGTTGTGGCTCCGGCGGGCGGTGCTGGATCCTCGCCTGTCTTCTCAGTCTCTGTCGGGGCCGGGCCTCTCTTCGCATCGTTCCCCCTACCCCGCCCGGCGCTGAGGGGGCGGCCGGGTCGGACCCCGCCGAGCCCAGGGCCTCGCTGAGGCGCTGCCTCCGCCGCCCTCCCGCAGCCCCCGGCTCCCGCTCCCCGCCGAGGCCTCCTGACGTCTCTTCTGCCTGTTCTGCAGAGGTTCTCTCAGGACACAATCATGAGTGATCAAATCCAGTTCATTGTTGAGAAGCTCAATCAGGAGCCCTTCAGGAAGAACTACAATTTAATCACGTTTGACTCCTTAGAGGCAGTGCAGCTGCTGCAGCTGCTCAGTGATGTTCTGGGCGAGATTGACCCAAAGGTAAGGAAGGCAATCAGAGGTGGTCAACACCTGCGTCATTGCGAACGTCTTAAATGGGCTCGACGCAGGAATTTGCCTTTATTTAGATCTGGCTATGTATAATATTTAGCCTAGAGAAAAAGAAGCTGAGGGGAGACTTTATCACTGTCCACAGCTCACTGAAAGGAGGTTGTGATGAGGTTGGTGCTGGTCTCTTCTTCCAAGTAACAAGCAATAGAACTAGAGGAAATGGCCTCAAGTTGCACCAGGGGAGGTTTAGTTTGGCCATTAGGAATTATTTCTTCACCAAAAAGGTCATCAGACACTGGAACTGGATACACAGGGAACTGGTGGACTTGCCATCCCTGAAGGTGTTTAAAAGATTGGTAGATGAGGTGCTCAGGAGTATGGCTTAGTGGACAGGTTTGGTTGAGCTTGATGATCTGAAAGCTCTTTTCTAACCAAATGATTCTATAATCTTGTGGCATGTTTGTTTTCCCAAAACAACTTCTATGAATCTTCCTGAAAATAAATATGCCTGGCAAGAATCCTTTTTGTCTATACATCTGTGTGGTTTTGACAAGCCAGGAGGTGTTTCTTGGGCCAGGGATACTGGCCAGTCTCCCCTGGAGACTGATGACTGTGTGTTTTAACTTGGGATACAGATCTTAACTTGGTTCATCCTGACAATCGCTGTGTTCTTTAGTCAAAAGTCAGGCTGTGTCTTGTGCTTGGAATTGATCAAGAACAGAACGTCATGACTTAGCTGTTGCAATAGATATTGAATCTCTCTCCTTAGAGGCTACCAAAAATGCCTGTCAGTTCAGAAGGGATTGTTCATACATCTGGGGTGCAGATCTGTGTGCTTTGATGTGCTTGGATATCTGACTTCCTTGGTGGAAGTGATTAGTTTGTCGATCCCATCAGCAGGGAAAAGGTATACCTAGGATAAATTTACCTGAATGAACACGTTGGGGAAAACCCATTAGAAGATAGTTGAAGTTTGGTGATAAAAAGGATGTTCTGGATGGAGCATTTCACTTCATTGAGATATCGTGTGATAAATGGATAAAGTCAATTCTTTCAATGTTGCTAGTTAATTAACACAACTTGGATAAACAGTGGCTGGTTTTTTTTTTTACTGTTTAGCATGCTGTTGACATTAGAGAGGAGCTGCCGGAACAAACAGCTAAAAGAATGTTGAGTCTCCTTGGTGTCCTTAAATACAAACCGCCAGGAAGCATATCCGACTTGTAAGTGGCTTTTTGTCTACATGTCACGGTGAAACATCTTTCACAACTTATACAGTAACGAACTTTAATTCATTAGTGGTGTGCGGTTTTGTCCTGGACTATCTTGGTGGGTCTGAGTAACGCCTGAAGGCTGCTCCTGCCTTGTCCCTATGGATGTGGTACCAGGATGCGCGCGGGAGGCTCCGGCGGCCGTTGCGGAGTCAGCCGGGAGAGGGCGCCGCGTGACTGGCAGGGTCAATCCCTTCCCCGTCCCTTTAGACCGGCCACCCCAAGCCGGATCGCACCCTCCTGGGGCAGGTTATAACCCAGGAAACCCGCAGTCTTCCCACATCGCCTTTTTCCTCAAAGAATATCGCAGAGAAGGAAGAGTAGTTGTTGCCAGTTTTAGCTTTTTGATGTGTTATGGGGCTTTTCTCTGTCTCAGGGTAGCAGAACTGACATCATAAATAGCAGACGAGCATCATGAGCATTTTTTCTTTTAGTAGCATGAAGAAAATCATTGGGCAAGTTGAGAGGAAATGTCAAAATATTGCAAGTTGTTTATTCCAAGCCAGAGTTCTTTAGTTGGAGACTTATTGGCATTTTCTTTTTGTTGTTTTTGTATAGGAGTGCATTTCGCCAAGGGTTAGTTACTGGAAGCAAACCTGTAATTCATCCTGTCTTACACTGGCTCCTTCAGAGGACCAATGAACTCAAGAAAAGAGCTTACCTGGCACGTTTCTTAGTAAAACTGGAAGTGCCAGCAGAGTTTCTACAGGATGATAATGTGGCTGACATCAACAAACAGGTACCATTTTTCATGAAGACCAAAACTGTACGTTAATTAATTGAAGTACCAATAGGAGGAAGGATAAGTGAATCAAGGAGTTACTGTTGAGATACGTGTTCAAATGAGTTATGTTAAGAGGATGTTGGAATGAAGAGCGGGCAAAGAGTTGTAATAAAAAGTGTATTTCTTGACCACCTTTCTTCTGATAACCCTGAAATTGTGTATTATTAGGTAGCATTGCATTAAGAGATTTCAAGCCCATTAAGTACTGGATGCTAAATAATGTTCAGGGCCATGTTGGCCAAGACAGAAAGACAGATTTTTATTATTTAATTTTTAAATACTTTTCCCTCTATGAACTATGACATGGATATTTTTAACTTTATAAATTACCACATGAAACTAGTACAGAAAATGTTATGACCAAAAGCCAATGTCTCCTAATTGTCAGTTGATTGTATATTATTTAGCTCCTAGTATTTATATTAGTCTTATCCCACTTCTGCTTTGACCATTTATGTTTTGTGAATAAGTAAAAAATTTCTTTTTCCTGGGCTGCCATTCCTACACATTATGTTCCCACTTCTTTTGTGAACATTAAATGTTGATTTTAGATAGTCAGAGTGGGTGGGTTTGAAATGTAAAGCTTCAAGTGAACCCAAGTTATGTTTTTAGATCCGTATTATCTGAGGTACATATTTACCTAATTTTTACCCAGTTTTCTGTGCCTTTTGATATGTATAGTGACTTGCAAAATCAAAGTGGTTTTGAATGTTTGTAAGAGGTAACTTGATTTATTAACTCTGCACCAGCAAAGCTGTGTAGTCTGACTGAAGCTTGACTGAGCCTTTTGATTTTTACCTTTAACAACATTGGATTTCTAACTGGAAGTAACTAAACAGAAGTAGCAAAGAGAGAAAGGAATGCAGATTGTATGTTTTTTCAGTATGTCACAGTCTTAATAAGTACAAATATCCAGCTCCATTATTTCCATTACGTAAGATGTGTTACTTTTTGGAATTACAGCAATATAACTATGTTATTAAACTAATACCCCGCTGATTAATCCAAAACAGAAGCTGGGGTAATATAGTACCTTAATTTAATGTAACATTACTGTGCAGATACTTAGATACTAATGAATTAAAGATTTTAGCCTAAAGTATTTAGATAGACAGGCTTGCAATATTGTATTTTAAGAGAAACACTTCAAATATGAGTGTCTGGAAATCGTAGGGCATGATCAAGTGTTATGGGTGTATAGGATAAAGTTCAAATGCACTTCTGTAAATTATTTTAGAAAGGTGCTCAGAGTACTTGACTCGTTCTCAGCTGTGCTGTGATTTGGGTATCAGATTGGTTGCAATATATAATGTAAAAAATAAACAACTTCAGGCATAAATCTAGTTGCCTGGTGTTCAGTGAGTTGTCTCCAGGTGCCAGGAATCTTTCTTTCCGCTACAGGAACTTGGGTGTTCTTTGGTCCTTTGAGTGTGCCACTTATTTTGGGTACACGTGGGGCAGCTGCAGCTTTTATTTGATAAGAGTGAGAAACCTGCCCTTCATTATGATCTGGCAAACTTGTCTGACTCTTGCCATTGGTCTTTAAATTTTGTGTCCCAATGTGGAAAAGATTTACTAAACTTGCCTTGAAAAAGGATCCACACAAAGGGAAACTATTGGACATCAGCAATTGTGAATACAGTTGCTCAGAGACTACCTGCTATTTCATTTTTTTTAAGTACTTCTGTAATGTATAAGTGATAAAATGTAGGCCTGTTGTGGTTTTACTCCTACTTTTTTGTAACTCATTCTTCGTTGTCCAGCCTGTGCATACCTTATCATTCCTTTATTTGCCATTTAATCCAGCTCTTTCTCTGTTCTTGGTAGCAATTTTATTGCTTATTTTTTTTAATTCATTCCATTTTGTCAGTGTGCACCTGGTATTCAAAAGACCAGAAATGAACAGAGCATTCCTCAGTGCTTTATAGAACAGAATTGGTACTTCACTGCTCAGGGACGTGAGGCCTTTGTTTGAACTAGCCTTTGCTGTTGCCATTTTGTGTTCAACATTCATATCAATTGCTCTTTCCATGAAGTAAAAAATGACTTGATGTTCTCTATTTAGATTTTCCCATGTTATTGAATGGCTGTTTCTGTGGAGATTCTTTCCTTGTATCTCAGCTTGCATTTCTCCAAGATGAATCTAAATTTATTTCCTATCCATATTTCTAAACTCTTTCTGTCCCCTGTTATTTCTCTACCCACACAGACTTTCACACTGCTTCTCAGTTTAAGATTACTGGTGGGCAATGTACTGGTGTGGAAGTAGCACACTGTCTCCTTCTTTCTAACCACCAAACTACATCTATCAATCTCTGCAATATAGAGGGCATGATTATGCAACGTGTCAGAACTATTTCTCGCGTGTCAGGTGTGCTCATGGACCGCTTTGCTGGATTAAAGCTCAGTGCTCTATAAATTCAAGCCCTACTATTTCAATCAAGCCTTTTATTAGATCAAACTCTTCATTTTGGGGCTGATAAATTTACGTATGTGATATACACAGATTTATAGTAGGGGAGAATAATTTGTTAATATAGCATTGTCCCTTTCAGATAGCATCTTATCCTTCTGTTTTGAAAACACATTATGTATTACAAGGGAAGAGGTGAAAATACTGGAGAAATAGTGAAACTTTTGAGTATATCTACAAATGGAAGATAATTCACTGCAATTTTTTATTTTTGCTTTATAAGTTGACAAGTTTTTGTAATGAAAAAATGCCCGTAATTCTTATTCTCACTGTATTTCTATATTTCTTGTCTTAGTAGTAAAGCAACATGTTGATCTGAAAATCCTTGGACACAGAGCTCATTCTGCATGGTTTTTGTTTCATTTTATAGTATGAAGAACTGATGGAAGCATTTAAAAACCTGCATAAGGAGTGTGAGCAGCTCAAAACATCTGGTTTATCTACTGCAGAAATAAGAAGGGTAAAAAAATCCTGACAAAATCATGCAAATTTCTATTTAGATTTTTTTAATGTCAGTTCTCTTTTTGTTGGTTTTGTAGACTCATTGCAGTGTGTAAGTTGCACAGGTCAGAGCTGGCAGGCAATGCAGCTGCCTTTTTGAAACTGTTCTCTGTTGGCAAATAGATTAGAAAGGCCTCGCCTGTGCTAGAAATTGAGCTTTCTGAAGCAGATTGGGAAACAAGGCTGCCAAGACTCTGTTCAGCATGATTTTCAAATATTAGAACTCCTTTTCCTCTGAATGCAAACTCATAACAAAGCTTTTTCCTTTACCGAGCAACAGAGTAATAATTTCAGAGAATATTGAATGAATTGAGAGCTTAAGTCAACAAAAATGATGATCCTGTGTGGCTAAGGTGTAAATTAAAGATATTTACTATGTTTCAGCAAAATATTTAAACATGGGTACAGCTTTCCAGTAAGACATATGGACAAGTTAAGCAAATGTTGAGATAAGGCCTTTCTCTTCTAACTACCAGTCTCTGCAATGCTGCTGTTGTAAGATAGGAACAGAGGAGAATAATAATTGCATACATGTTTCAGCACTCAAAGTGTTTCTTTTAACAAAATTTTAATACAAAAAAGTGGCAGCAAATATCACTTATATGCAACTTCATGCAAAATTGCCTGCCAGGAGGTTGGTAATGATGGTAACACTAAGAACATGTGTTTGGCTGCATCAGATGTTGAGTTCTTGCTGATTTTTGCTTGATTGTTTCTATTTGTTCGGTTTTATTTTAGAGAAATCCACCTGCTTTTACTTTAAATGCTGACACTAATATTAAAGGATGCAGATCAAGAAATGTTAGCATAGAGTGGGAACTGTGGGGGAAGTAAGAGAGAAGAGAGGGATTGGAATCCTGGTTGTTCTGATCAAAATCAATAAAATTTTAACCGCTTCAGTGTATTTAGAGAAGAATTCTGATTTTTGTATTCATTTCAACAGAATTTAGTCCAATCCTTATTACGTTGTAAATAAATTAACATTTCTTTGTCTATTTTTTCTGCTTTTTAGGACATCAGTGCAATGGAAGAGGAGAAAGATCAACTCATCAAAAGAGTAGAGCGTCTTAAGAAGAGGGTAATAAGAGAAGTAACGCTGTTACATTTCAGTGTCATAATCCTTGGCTTGCAACTCCGATTTTGGAATGCAAACAAGGATTAAGATAAACATACTGTGTGTCTAGGAAGGAATCGAATAACTAATTGACCTACAGGGAATCTCCCCAGGCGTTAGTCCAGAGCTTTTAAGAATCTTGAGTCCAGTACTTTGCTGTCATTTCTGAGTAGTAACATGTATGGAAAGGAAGTGCTAAGTGGGCTTGTGAGACATATGATCTCTTTAATGTATTTCTCAACTATCTGACAGTAACATGCACTATTTATCCACTTGCTGTAGGTGGAGACAGTACAAAATCATCAACGAATGCTTGAAATAGCAAGGCAGCTTCGCTTAGAAAAAGAGAGAGCAGAATCTTTGGCTCAACAGAAACAAGAACAAAAAAATCAGGTACTGATACAAAAGCATACCTATTAAAATAAACAGTTATTGACATTTGTTTGAGAATCGTGCATTTTAAAAGTACACGAGGAACAACAAGAGTTTCTCCCAACATGAGAAAATTAAATCCCATTTAAACCAGAAATATTTGCGTACAATTTAAGGAAAAGGCTTGACTCTGCAAGTTTTGAACACCTCATTCAATATACTTGGCTGCCTCTGCTACCACTGGCATCATCATTTAGCAGTCCCAGGAAATGTTCCATGACTTACTGTTGTAGCACCCAAAGAGCATTCTTTATATTTATGGTAGTGAGCAAATGTTTCCTTAGTTTGATTTGTATCTCTGTGCATCTGCAGTAAGTTTTCGGGGGCTGTGTAACACAGCAAGTACCTCAGCTTTTTTGCTGTGTAGAGGGGAATATGTATTCAGATGCAACCCTGGGATTTTGGGCCTTGAGTTTGACAGTGATGAGGTCCTGGGAAGTACTGGAAGCAGTTCACATCTGAATGTAAGGATAGATTTTATTCCTGAGCTGTGTTGTCGAAACAAGACACTTCAATAAAATCCAATGCAATATTGTTATATCATCTCGCCACATTCTATAACGTGAACTTCAACAAGAGGAAAAAACCCACAGATTTCTGGTATTGCAGTCTATATCTGGATGTGGTATTAATGTGAATCAGTAGGCTTGCAAGCTGTTGGGTCTTTGCTTGAACCTGAGTGAGATCACAAGTAAATTGAATGTGATGTCCAGCTAATTCCAGTTCTTCATACACATCTCTCTAAATCATAAAAATGCTGATCAACTGGGCACTATCTGGCAACCAGCTTTCCAGTGTGCTCTCAAATTTAAAGTGGATTGCTGTGACAAATCAGCTGCATTGAAGAACTGCAGTATAATGGTAGTTATCTGCTACAGTCCTGATTCTTGCTGTCTTTTTTTTTTGTTCTAATGTTCGAGCCACTCATATTTTTGGTTGAAAATTGTTTAATTAATTTCTGCCATAGAAAGTACAAGAAAAATTTGTTTTGGCACGTTCTCGTATGAAACAGATAATCACCAGATGCTTATAGCTACCATTTTTTATATTTGTGGTTCTTTTTGATACTCCTCTGTTTTAGTTGTTTGAATATGCATTTCAAAGAATGACCTTAAATGCATCCAATTCTCTTTCAAAAGTTGTTCCATGCAGAACAGAGGCTGCAAAGAGCCCAGCTCCAGCTGAAGGAGATGCAGCATGCTGTAGTAGATTCAAAACCTGAAAGTAAGTAGTAATCTTCTAAGGAGTCTTTAATAGTTGAGTAATCTTTTACGATGTTTAAGTAATCTTTAAACTTCTGGGGGTTTACACTTCTCTGTTAGAAATGAAATCAAAACTGGATGGCTGTGAGTAATACAGTACTGTCAAAAAAGCGTATAGGAACTTAAAAGGGTCTAAAGAAAGGAATAACTTGTGTTCTAAAGGCACATGCTGGGGATCCTAAGCCTGAATATGCCTTTACACAAAAAGCAAAAGGGGCAATCACAAGGGAAGATGGTATCAGTTATTTTTGAGGTTCACTTTTTAAAAAACTTAAAACAGTTAAATACTGAACACTAACCATAATACTCTGCAAGAAAATAACCGCTGGAATGACAAAGGGTGATAAAAACCAGAAACCTCTTAGAAAAGATAAACTTCTAATTTAGTAAGTTTTTGTCTTTCATGTTTGTAATTGGGCATTGATGAAATACTACTTTTTTAAAAATTTTCTTAATATTTTATTCAGTGTAGGCTTGTTTTTCCAGTTACCTTCTATAAAATATTTGTTTGAGAAGGAATTGCAGTTTCTAGATAAATGTATTAATAACTGCCTTCAAAGGCTACAATTTTACAACCTCTAGGTTTCTCGTAATTTAAGCACTTTGAAGGAAATGTAACAAGGATTAACCTGGCAGTTTGACAGCAAATCTGGGAGTCAGTTTAGAGTTCAGTGTTTCAGATGTGTGTGATCTTTAACAAATCGCTTACCCCATTCCCATTTGTCTCTTGCACTTGGTTATTAATAACACGTCACAGGATTGATGGAGGTTTGATTTACTGTATGTGAAGTAGTGTGAAGTTATAAGACTCAGACTGGTCCTTTTCACAGGGCTTTTCCAATTGCATTCAAAGTATCTGCAGTAAAAAAAATGTGATAGAATTATTTGTATTGTATATATAAATAACTCTCAAAATGATAGAATCTGACTATTTATTGATTTAAAATTAGTAAAGTAAGTCATTGTCCTACTCTTTCAAGTACATTTAGTATTCCAGTTGCAACACATAACTGCTTTGGCAGCTGTTTTGTGTTAGTGAATGTTTTTCAGTCACCACCACCTTGCATTGTTATTACTTCATAATTTCACTTTAATTTTTTTACGATACTCGTCAGCCACTGAACCACAAATGGAACTAAAAGAGTATCTGAACTATCTTCTTTACTCAAAGGGACTTGCAGTGGATTTTATAACTGTTCCATTTTCGCAGTACCTATCAGAGAGTTTATACAGCAAAGCTGTGTCAACATTTCTATTTCAGTTCCTGGAGTTCTTTTAGGGCCAATGGAAACTTGATGGGTTCAGGACACAGAGGCAGAGGTAATATAATAAAAAGCCAGTAAATATGTCATTTAATCATTGAGATGAAAATAAAGATAAAGTTAACATATTTAATTTCCTTATCTGAGGTCCTGCTTGCAGGGGGAAAAAAAGTGTTTAGAAGTTCCAAAGAAAAACTCAGGAGTCATTACTTAGGAAAACTTGTGTTGAAATTTTGCCCAAACAAAGACTTCAGGCCTTAGCTTTGTAATTGCTTTTCCCCATAGTAGTTACAAAGACACTGCCTGTAGTAGCAATTACAGAATGCCAACTGTGTTTTTTACATAATTGAAGTTAGCTGACCACAGCGCACTGAATAGAATTCCATTTATTTTAAAAGCTTTGTTGGTCTACAGTTAATGGAGTTTATTTAATTTTAAAAATTCCCTTTGGCTGCAGTTTGATACCTCAGCTACCTACTGGTAACAGTGTAGCTTGTATGCTGACAATTCAACAGCTGGTTGGTAGGTGTGGAAGTCAGATACCTTCCTCTAAAATAATTCTCTTCCATTTTTAATATTTCAGGTGGTTTTACTTGAAAAGCAAAATAAAATGATGGAAGTTGTTGATGACTGGAAGCTTTTTAGTTTGTCTTATGGATGCATGTTGCTTCAGTTACTTCGTCATTACATTTCTTTAAAGTATTTAATTCTAAATTAATTATCTCTGTAAGGAATGCAAGTAGCACATATTAACCTGTAATTAGCATTGATCTGCTTTATCTGTTCCAGAAAATACAGCTTATGGTTACAATGTTTTTAACTCTTAGACATACAATATTTAGAAGACTTTGTATTGTATCATGAAAAACAGTTGATTGTTATGAGACGTTTTGTAGACTAAAATTAATCATACTGGTTTCCACGGTGCAGTCCTTCCCTGTGTATTAATTTCTGTGCTACTCGGTATCTGTTGTTGGGCTACAGAGAGGCAGTTGCTGCTGGTAGCACTAAGTAACATGAATTTGCAGTTTCTGTCGTTGTTGTGGATATGAATTTTTATTAACACTGACCACTAGATTGAATAACCCAGCTCACACTTTCTCAGCAAGATTGCCATCTTTTGGCTTTGAATATCTCTGCTGGCACAAACACAAATTGTTAACGCCAAGAAGTGAACTGAATTTACTGAAAATCTCTGTCCATTTTATAGAACATTTTTGTTCACTTTATTGGCAGAAATGCAAATAAGTGGTTGACTACCTTGAAAATATTGATTAAAAGAATGTATTAAGGTGATTGTTGTTGATAAACATCTTATTGAGGATGATTGCAGAAAGGGAAGGCTGTGAAGCAAGTGAATGCCCCATGGAAGTTTGTTCTAGACCACCTTTTGTCATGGCCTTTCTATGGGGTATTAAATTGTTGGCAGATAGTCTAGAAAAGGAGTGCCCCTCCTTTCCCCCCCTTTTTTAAAAAAAAACAGTTATTGGTGCAAATAGTTTTGGTATAGGAGGCACAATTTGTAGCCTGTAGAGGGAAAAGAAGGGGGGAAAAAAGTAGAAATCTGAGTGCAAGGTGAATCAAGTTTCAGCTCTATTAGCAGAATTATGCAGGGAAACTTGCCTCTTCCCTACATGACCGAGCAAGCACTAAGAAACTCTTTCTCCCATCTCTGTCTTTGTAATAACAATAATAAAAAAATTTGAATGGAAAACATGAGGAGTTGCTCTTAATAGCTCTCCACATGCAAATACGTGGTTGGCAGAACCTTACTAAAATAACCTTAGGGCACAGAGCCAGACTCTGTGCAGCTTACGTATGTAGATTTTGTAACCATAAGTCAATGTTTACACATATAAATTCTGTTTTTAATGTTTTATGGAAAGATTTTAAGTATGCTTGCTTTTCTTTCCTCTAGCCTGGGAATTTGCAAAAGAAAGAATATTTTTCACTGAAAAAAAAATGGACAGGAGCTGCCCTATTTGGTATTTTTTAAGGTTTTGTTAAGCAGCAGGAATAGCTCTTCAGTAGTTACTTCTCCATATGTTGAATTGTATAGAAGGAAAAATACATCCAGAGTATTCAGAAAAGAAATTACATTAGTTGTGAGGGATGTTGACCTCATCGTGTCTTTCCCCATCGAGATATCAAGTTTTAACTCTCTTCGTTGCTTGTCGCATCACCAGGAGTACGCACGATGCAGAACCAGTCAGTGTTTAAAAGAAGCTGGTAGAATCTTGGAGGTTATAGAGAAATAAATCTCAGTAGTGATTGAGGTTGTACCCCGTGAACTCAGTAGGCCCCCATGCTTATGAAAGTAATTGTTTATGTGTGATTATTTCCTAAGTTTAGTGTCATATCTACAACAAATCATTTAGGAAGGTACATTTTTGTAAGAAAAATGGAGTAGTACAAGAAATAAAGTGTAGGCTATAAATGCAGATTTTTTTTGTTACTAAGAGCAAACCAAGAATTTAGTTTGATTAAATTAAATTATTCTGGTATTCAATATTTATATTTTAATTGCTATCACTTTCATTTCCACACCAAAGATCTTGGGTTATAAATATCAAACTGGGAGTTGTGTTCCTAGTCAGTTCTGAGGTGATAATGCAGCTCACAGTGTACGTGGGAAGCTTTGCTGCATTTGCAGAGGTGGTAGATTTCTAGTGAGATATTAAATTTGGTCTCTCTTGCCCAGCTCTGTCATGGGCTGAGGAAGACTGAAATCAAGTTCTCCTGGAAGAAAGAAGTGGGAATTCTCTTTCAGTAAGTTGGAAGTGTGTTACTCAAGGGATAGCTGTAGTGCCAAGTACGTGGTGCCTGTTGCATCCCTAGAGTAGCTCCGCTTACCATTCCAAAACCAGTATCGATGCTGTTTGTTTTGCACAAGATAAATGACCTTTCCACAAAGGCAAGGTGGCATGGCTTTTCATAAACACAACAAACTAAACTGCTGGAAAAGAGGAATTCCCTCTCCTTTTTAGTTTGTGTTGACTTGACTTTGTTAGCAACATTGCTTTCCCTGCGGTCTCTTCTCTTTCTTCTAGTTCTTGAGGCTTTCTCAGGAATTTATGACTTATTTCCTCTCTGGCAGCTACACCAAGCAGCTTTCCTTTCAGTCTGAGCTGGGAGCAGAGGGTAAGGAGGTTCTATCAGTACGATGTTTTGAGGGATAAATAGCAGCAGAAGAACCGTAGAATCATAGAATGGTTTGGGTTGGAAGGGACCTTAAAGATCATCCAGTTCCAACCCCCTTGCCATGGGCAGAGACACCTCCCACTGTATAGGTAGCTTAAAGCCCCATCCAACTTGGCCTGGAGCACCATTTTTCTCAGTGTTGTATTTCATTTTGTTCTGACCTTTTCCTTTTGTCAGTTAGTGATCTGGTCAGAGGCTTATTAGCCAGAGAAAGAAAACTTCTGCTTTCACCTACATCCTTCCTGTAGCAGCTGTACTCTTGTATCTCTGTACTCGCACTTTTCTCTGCTTGTGCAGTATATGAAAGAGACACAGATGGTGATTTTCTTATTTCTCTTGACATTTCATGGCAATTCCATGAAATATTCCCAAATATGGAGACAATACTCTTCCCAAAAAACCCTCAAAAAGTTCCTAGAATACTTACCTTTTACTCATCAAGATAATGAAAAATATTCTGAAATCCATGTTCCCATCTGACATGTAACTACCAAATCTTACTGTCATCCTTGGCACAAGTGTCTCGGAGGAGTAATTGCACTAAACTGTCTGTTGTCAGCAGAAGACTGTGTAATGCAATTTAAATAGCTGCTTTATTTTATTCTGTAGCATTTTTCTAGCTGTGTGTTGTTCTTATCTGAATGTACCTGTGTTTATAAATAGTCTGTTAAGGAGGCTAAATTAGTATTCCTAACAAGAGCCAAGTCATCATAAGCACTGTAACATGTAAAGTGCATCAGGTTTACGTAGAGCAAAACTTATAAATGTGGTTGCTTTTCCCAACAGAATTTTACTCAGCAATTCCTTCCTGTTTTTTCTATATTATTTATTATTTTCATCATTCTCAGTCTATATACTATCCTAAGATTAGATGCTTGTCCTTACAAGAAAAATAGTCTGCTATTTACAGAGAGGCAATTTGTAAGTGTTCCAGCAATGTAAAAGACCCTTAAAGTAGGCATATATTCAATTTTGTTCATTTTAAGGCCTTTTTAGATGTCAGATTAAAATTTTATTTCAAGGGAAAATTTCCAAGGATATAACAAATCTGTACATGAGCTAGGAGAATAATTTCTCTGCGTAGATGAAGTAATTCACATGAAAAAATGACTTAATCTGTGAGTAGGACCAACTCCAGCTCATTCTACTACTCCAGCCATGGAAGTTCCAAGGGATACAAGTTTCGAAAAAGCTCTGAGCAAGTCATCACAGCTGTGACGTGCTTTGTTGTCCCTCACCTTGCGTGTGCATAAGCAACTGAAGTCTAGCTCTTAACTTTTAACAATTTCAGAAGAATGTAATTCATAACACAGAAAAGTAGCATAGAATTCAGTATCTTGATACACGCAGGGTTAATGTTCTTCTGTATCAGTGCTGCATCTGATTCAGCTAGAGCCTCATGTAAGAAGGGTTTTACTTGTTCATTGGTGAAAAGAATCTGTCAAGGAGTTAACAGTTTTATATTAGAGATACAGGTGACCAATGATACATATTGTATTGCTTAACCTACAGATTAAAAATCTAAATCAAGTAACTGCCTGTTTCTTTGAGTGTTGAAAAGAAGACTCAAGTGTTATGCTGTTATTGTAATCTGCTGCATTAATGTGTTGGTAAAAACAAACTTAATGATCTTCTACATTATTTTTGTAGACACACACTGATTTAATTTGTTTTTAAGGTTTAATGAAGAAACTGGAAGAGGAGATAAATTTCAATTCATACCTGGTTACTGAAAAAATACCTAGAGAGCTTGAAAGTAAGAAGAATTCAGTATATTTTTTACAGAAGGTCATTGCCGAGCCAGCTATGGGTCAGTCTGATCTCAGCGTACTTGAAATCAAGGTAGGTTGACCAGTCTAAGGTTCTTGTACACTCTAGTTCTCTTATCCTTACTTTATAACTTTCAGAAAATATTTCATTCCCAAAGGAACATCCCTTCAGTTGTACAAGAAAAGAGAATGTGTTAATCACTAAATGCAAATTCTTGGATAACTTTTTTTAAAAAAACACAGAACAAAAAAACCCAAACCAACCCCCCCAACCCTATCCTTAAATACTATTTGTAAATTGTATTAGCAATTTGCTGTGGTATGAGCAGAGGTGTTAATTTAAGCACTAAAGGTTTGGTTTTTCTTCTCTTCAGTTTTCACTTATTTTAAACTCTCCCTAACATCAAGGGAGTTTGTACCAACATACAGAGAGTGTTTATGGAGTGGGGAAGAGCATTCTCTGAGTGATTATCTTCAAAATTTTATATCTTAATCAAAGTGCAATGGCTGAGAGCTCCTTAGTGTTTGCAATAGGTCTGTATTGTTGATAAAATCAAAGGAAATTTTGGGATCAAATAGCTGATTTGCCTTTCGAGATGTTTTCAGAAGTTGAAAGCAAATGATGTTATAATAAGCAGAATCCTTATTTGAGTATATATCCAAAATGTGCAGAGGGATTTGTTGCCACAGAAATACATTTATGTATTTCACTCAGTGAAATTGTCATATTTGCATAATCCTAAATGCAAGTTTCAATATGTAATATGACGCTCTAGAAGAATTTAGGGGAATGCTAATTAGTAATTTTTCTATTGATGATGATAAACGTTTAAAACAACGTTAGCTAGGGTAGGAAGACTCATCCTGCATACTCCTAGGCATGCTGTCATCTTCTCTCACCAGTTGATATTCTCAGGATCTCCAGCTCTGGCTTTGCTGTGAAAGATAGATAATGAGGAGACAAAGTATTTGTGATAGATCAGAGAATGTTTTACCCATGGGTGTGATGGCTGCTGCCTTGGGTCTTGAAGTAGCCAGAGGTTTGGCAGCTCCATCAGCGTGACAGTAGCCTGAGTGTTCACATGTTGAACGTGCCAAAGGCAGGTAATAAAGAAATGCCCACAGGTTTTTTGGATCAGACAAGAATCAGCAGTGAAGTGTCACCACAAATACAATCTGTTTTAAGGTTAGGACTACTTTCTGTGAAAGTAGAGTCAATGGCAGCCCAGTGCCATTTTGGATCCCAATCATTATACTTTTAAGGATGAGAGCATTATTAAAAGGTAGATTAGTTCTGAAATATTAAACTACCTCTGTGATTCAGCCTCTGCTTTCCTAGTTTATTTATTCTAGTCAAAGCAGTATTTGTGGTTGCAGTTATTTCTTCATGCTTGAAGCCTTGTTTTGCACCTTTGTTTTCCAAGTATTGTTGGGGTTTTGGTAATATTTTTAAGAGCTTCAAGTTGGTTTTTTTTTTCTCTTTCAACAAGAGCGAACCTTTTAACGTGTTATATTTTGGAAGTATGTTCTTAGTAGTTAGCAAAAACATGTCATATACTGTTATCATAGCATGGCCTTAGACAGCTTTTTTTCTTTAAAGTCAGCCTTCTGTTATTTCAGTGTTTTAAAAAGAAGCTGAATTGTGCTAAGCAAGCTGCTATCATGCATTTTATAATACAGAAAACAGGAATTTATTCGCGAGAGGGAATTCTTATGCCATCTTCAAATTCAGGCCTGTTCTACTACTAATAGCTTTTGTAAAAGAATAGAATTTACAGGAGATTTTATTTTCAGGTGTTGGAGTATTTTTAGTCCTATTGAACACTTTATTTGAAATACTTAACTTTCAAAGTACACGGATATTGCTCATAGAAATATTCAGGTAATGCCCAGCATTGGGCCTGCATTACTTTTTGACTTCATTGGATTTCAGCACATATTTATGGTCCTCACTTATCAGCACTCATCTAGCTAGCAGAGAATTAAAGGAAGGGTGCTAGGGCTGTGGTTTCCATGGCTGATGAGAGTCACAGGACTGCAAAAGTTGGAACCAGTACACTGGCATAGAGGCAGTAAAGCTTCAGCTAGAAGGGAGATCAGTGATTTGAGACTCTGGACAAACAAATGCATTGTGTAGCAGTAGAAAAAAGGTTCCACAGAGCTGGAACATGATGGTCTGTGACTCTTCAAAGTAGTGATGAAATTTTATATCACTGAATCTTTATTTACTGCCCTTTAAACTTCTGATAATTGGTTGAGTGGAAAGGAATTTTAGTCAATATTGATAAAATTACATTTTTCACATAGTATGTGACAACATCGTTCTTTCTGTCTGTACCAATTCCCATGCATTTTCTTTCCATGCGCAGCAGTTTACTGCATTCTCAGGGCCAATGTTGTGCCTCTGCCTTATCATAAAGGCACAGAACTGGAAATCCAAAAACATAGCCTCTTCCTGGCCAATACTTAATGACTCATTGAGTTTTTTTGGGTCTGTTTCTCTGTTTTAAAAATGGAACTAACTGGATTGAAAATCTGGTTTGCAAAGCATTTAATTCTTGGGAAAGACAAAGAAATAAAGGTCTCTTTCCTTAGTTTTCTACTCTGTCTTGCAGATAAATGAAGTAAATGCACAAATAAATCAGCTTATTGAGAAAAGAATGATGAAATATGAGCCAATCGATAGTAAATTTTCCATGTATCGCCAACAGGTAAGAAAGAAGAAACATCTTTTAAACAGAAGCAGTAGAGCAATTTCAGTCACTGATTGTTTTACATAATGATTTTTTTCTTTAATTTGTTTAGCATAAATCAGTAGAAATACATAATAATGGAGAATCAAAGAGAAAATAAATAGCTGTTGAACATATGTATATTTAGGGCTGAGTCAATTGCTTTCAGTTATGTTAGTAGGTTTGTACTGGCTGCTGTCCTTAGGCTGTTACGTGCTGTTCTTCAGCTGTATCACAGGAATTCTGGAAGGATCATTTTGGAAGAGCTATATTGGTAAAGCTCCAGCTGTGGACAGATTCTTAAAAGGCAGCCTGTGGGCTGGCTGCTGCACTTAAACCTGGAAGCAAGGTTTGCTTTGACTTCTATCCCTTGCTTGTGTTTTACCACATGCTATCTTTCCTGTTACACCTGTTAAGAAGGTATTCTTTGATTTTTTTTATCCTGAGGCTATAAAATAGACTGTTCTACTCTGAATACATTCACAAATTAACAAAAGGGTTTATGAACTCTGAGATTTTCAGAGCTTAAATGTGACTGGTTTCTTTTCCAGGCAACCTGTACCACTGCTAAATTTATTGAAGGTTTCCATGATGATGGTTATGGTAACAGTTTCAAAAATAAAAAGGCTTAAATCAAATCTATCAGTGGGAGGAAAAATATTGTGATAAAATGTATCCTGCAGTTTAATCACAAAGGCAATATGAAAAGCACTATTTCGTTTTGTAAGAGATGCTCTTCCTCCCTAAAGAAGAGACCAACTGGTTTGTGATGTAATTGTATTCAGTGGAGGAGCCACTCCAGGAGTTCAGGTTGCTGCTGTGAGATGAAAGCATACAGTGGTCTTTGCTTTGTTCTGCTAGGGATTGGCTTCTGTTTCATAGAATAATCATATATATTGTACCATGGTTTGCCACTGCAGATGTCTCATGAGGTAAAGAGTGGAGATACTACCTCAGCAGAATTCTATTAGATACACTTCTAGAAATAAAGCTGATCCTTTTAACCTAGTGTGAGAAAGTCGGTGTCTATTTTGCTTCACTTCTGCCTAACTTTTCCCTTTCATATGAAGAAACCAATGGTGCCTTCAATTTCATGTGCATGCATCTAAATTAATGTGTTGTGTTATTTTAAAATAGTTTTAAATAGGATACTTTGCCAAGATAAAAATGCTTTTATTCCACCCTGAAGTAATGTACTTATGTTCCCAAATCCATTATCTTCTGGTCAAGTGTTAGGTGCTATTACATATTATTCCTTGTGTAAAATATTATATTTTAAATGCTTTATCTTCTAGACTCAAAAAAAAATCTGTAATATACCCTATTTCTGTTCTGTATTGCTTTATTCATCGTCTTCTAGCTATTTGCCAGGATTTAGTGGCTCAGTTCTGCTGTTAGTTTAACATATTTCTGTAGGTTGGAGTAGGTTGGAGTTATAAAAATCAGTATTATGACATTTGTGAAGTCTTGGTTAACTTTCCAGTTAAGCCATGTTGGTGTATCTTACATAGGCACAAAAAGGGGCAGAGCAGAAGAAATAGAGCAGGTAAAATGCTTACCTTTTTCTTCAGTGAAAATGAAAAAAAATGAGGTGAAGAAATGTAAATCTAAAATGTAAAATATATCAACATGAATCTGGAAAAAAGGGTATGTTTGAAATCTCAGCCATACTGAAGAAAGTTGGGATTCTGCAATCAGCTTCTATGAGGCTCTGGTTTAACCCACTGTATATAATGCATAATCAATGCTTTTTTTCTTTGCAAAGAGACACATTCACATTTCCTAATGAAAATCGGTTTCTGACAGTTAAAATGTAGTTTCAGTGGTGCAGTGCCTGAAGTTTGATGGACTACATTTTACTGATGATTAAACAAGGCAGTTTTTATGTTACTTGTCCCTATGCATTTTTAATGATTGTGTAGGCATCTATAATTTCCCGGAAAAAGGAAGCCAAGGCAGAAGAGCTTCAGGCTGCTAAGGAAGAGATGTCCAGCACTGAGAGGGAGATGCTGCAGAAGACCAGCCAGGCCCAGGAGTTAGAAGGCTCTGAAGTCCTGAAAGGGGATGAGGTATGCAATACAACAGAGGAAATAACAGAGAGTAAATTAAGGGATGGATCAATTCTTGTTAACTCACAATTCCCTTTTTACTTTACATTGCAATAACTGCTGCTACAGGATCTTATCCATTTTTACAGTACATTGTCTAACTACATGGCCTCAGTGATGCAATAGATTGGCCTCTGGGTTTTTTATGAATGTTTTTTGTCATCAAATCAAAAATTATGTATTTTAAGACTTAATTTCTTTTATTTTTCAAATGTGCAGATAGTACAATTAGTACAGTGCTGTCCAGTGCTTTTGAATGCTTTCCAACATTGTAGCTATTTTCAAGTTAATTAATTTCAATTATTCACATTGTCCCTAATAGATATAAGGTATAAGAGGACTTAATGTTGGACTGTCTTAATGTTCCAGACTCCGAGACAAAATAATGTCAATATCATCACAATGGTGTGATGGTAAATAACTATAAAAGTCAACAAGACTAATGAAGGGATTGGGTGTTCAAGTGATAGGTCCTGTGTATTAATTTTATTATTTTATGTATAATAGAAATCTGTATTATTATCCATTTTCTATATGATCATAAACCACAATAGCAGCAATTATCAGAAATGCAGTTAGTCTTGTTGTATTTATTACCCACAAAAGTTCTTACTTAAAAAAAACTTTTCCCAGCCCCTCCTGAAGTTTTTCTGCTGTACAGACTTCAAGAAGCACAACCAACCTAGCTCAGGCAAAGTTATATTTGAGGCTGTACTTATCAAAGCAGCTTGTTCTTCATCAAAAGCTTGCGAAGAATAAGGCCGCTGCAGCTGGGAAGTGGTTTGTCAGCAAAATGAATCGACTTTTCTTAAGATGATAATTTTTCTCAGTTTGGAAAAAGCCTGCTGAGTGCACTTCCAAGCCAAATCACTAAAGCAAAGTTAGCTGTATAATTCTCTGACTTCATACATCTTTTAATTCCCTCACATGTTGTCTTCATTTGGACTGCCATCATTTATCAAGAGTAACACTCTTTGCTTGCTTTTTCTTTGTCTTTCTGTGCTTTTTTTGCATACTGCTCAGTATAGGGAACGCCCTTTGTAGAAGAAGCTCCCTTTCCTGATCCCATAGGACATGCCTGCTCTACAGAAATCAGTTTTCTTTTAAAGGAGTCTTAAAGAGTAAAGCAAGTATGGAAACGTGTATGTATACATGTATGCATAAGGGCTTCCTATGTAATATGGAATCCATGCATATTTCACTTGTGCCTACTTGCCTTTCTCCTCTTCTGTAAATCAGGATGAAAATTAAAGGTGGAAACAATGGCACAGAGACTTTGAAAAGTGAGGATGTTGATTTCTTTTCCCATTGCATACTATACACATTCCATAGGTAGCAACAATAAGAAGACCACTGCATTAGATTTCTCTCCAGTACAAGGTTTTTGGCCCCAGTGGGCCTGTTGCTAGAGTCTGACAACTTTGTAAGTAAAAATAAAACAGAAAGTAGACAATCTGTGTTTCGTGTCATGTGATGGTGAAGAAGTGTTTAATTAATCAACAAGAACACGTTACCAAGACAGTGACATATGTTTTACATTAGCTGCAAGTGCACTGTAAGGTAAGAAGTAACTCATGTTGTGCATATTCTTGAGAGGGACAAAATACTCTGATCCATAGTAATGCAAGGAGTGCAGGGTAGGAGAGAAACCCCGTTAGGAGGAACCTCATAAGAGCCTTAATAATGAAAAATTTAAGTTAATTGTCTGACACAAGGAAGAGGCTCAAGACAGAAAAAAGACAAGACTTGTTTTGAACAGAAGCTGCATTTCTTTTTTTCAAATATGTTCTAATTCTGACTTTTTAAAATCTTTTAATGTCTCTATGTAGAGGAGAGAATAATAAACGACTGAACGCTTAGGACCAAACCATCAGCTTAGAATAAGAAGTGTTTGTCTTTTCATAAGAAGCATTTCATGTTTTGTGAAATACTTTCTGCACAATGGCCTAAAGAAGCCAGTATTACATAGTCCTGTGTCCTGCTCCTGTTTATTACTGCATTAGGTTTGCTGCAGTGGTGCACATGGACACCAGTGTAAAGCAATAAAGAGCGTTTCCTACGGCTAAAAACTTGGAAAGGATTTGAATTCTTGATAATTTTGATTGCTGCTTTTTTGAAGGTTGCAGTTTCCTCATCTGGAAAATGGTGATAGTGATATTTAATTCTTTTGTAAATGTCTGCTGCCAAAAATGCTGCGTAGGACCTTGGTACTGCATATCAGTTTTGTATCTCCTTCAAGGACATTGCTGACATTCTCTTACAGAAACAGTCCTGCTTCAGAGTTTAGGCTGTGAGAAGTCAGGACTGATAGATGAGAGAAATAAGTTGGCAGGGAGGAGGTGATGAAGCAAAAGAGAAGTGAACAGGTTATCTCTCATCAGTAAAAGCCTCGGTTCATCATTCATCAGACAACCTCTTCCTATGGATCTGCTTTTATATGATATGCTTTTAAATTTGTGTTTTCTGGCTCAGTGCTCTGTTACTCCAGCTTTGAGCCAATACCAAAGGAACTCTTGATTAATGTAGTGGTGCATCACTGTTGCAATTCCTGTGTTCAGTGGGAACAGAAAGAGGTTGCACTTTGCACTTCACTTTGCATTCTGACAAGCAAGAGCTTCCTGGTGTGTTCTTGTTGCAGTCACACACATTTTACATTTAGTTCCTTCATTTTCAAAAAGGACGAAAGAAGGGTTTTTAACAAATAGATTTGTTAACTGAAGTTTAAAGTAGGTTTTTAATCCTGCCACATTTAACCTATCTCAATGCTGCAGTTAAGTCAAAGACTTATTTTCCTCTTATAGCCAGTATTTCTCGTCTTCTCTTGTCTTGCTTTGCCTGTTTCCTCTTACATCTTGGCACTCACAAGGATTGGCAATCGAAGAATCAGTGCCTTCCTAGCCTGTGCTCCTATACCAGTGTTTGCATTTCCAGTTGAGGTCTCCTTAGCACTTTATTCACCAAAAGGTCAACTCTGGTTTATGCTTTTAGGTGCTGGTGTTTTGCTTTCTTCTGTTGTGTTACAGCATTCCACTTGGTTCGAGAGGTTGCGTAGCTAGATGCAACTTAGAAGAAACAGCAGGGAGTACCCAATTCATTTACATCAAACACAAAAAAGTAGGAATAAATTGTCTGCTTTGGGGATTATGAAATCTTTGTAAGCACTTCAAACAAAGTACAATGAGCATGGGGCAAAGTTGGCAGGCTCCTAGCTGCAGCTGTCAGATCCTGAAAATTAGGGAATCGAATGTTGACACTTGGAAGGTTGGATGGTTCAATTACAAGTGATCCTAGGTAAAGCTGTGATATTTTTAGCTCTTAACACAACACATTGTACTTTCCAGAGTTCAGCACAGGGCCCCAAGAACCTCGACTTTCCCAAGGTATCAGGATAGAACAGTGTCATAGCTGTGCTTAGCTATAGCTATATATATATGTATATATATATTTATATATATAAATGAATATGGCTTGGAGAATGTGGCACAGAAAGTCCTATCAGTTAACTGATATGCAAGGTTGGCATGTTATTTATGTAAGGGGTTTAATTTTTTTTGTACAGACACTCGTGTGTCCCTACTTGCCCCCTGGTAAAGCAATATAAAAAATGTTTCAATTTGCAAATGGAAAAAGCAGTCAGTCTTGGACCACAGAACTTGTCACTCTTCCTCTGAAACTGCTGGATGCACCTGAATCCACTAGAGAGAGTTCTCTTAACTTTTCACTAAGGTTCTAGGTACTCTTATAGTCTTGTCTATCAAAGACTCCTTATGCATGAAAATAGGAGGGTAGCTGTAGTCAAATTTTGAGAATAGAAGCAGCAAACCTGTAGGATTCCTAGAGGAGCCAGAAGGTTTTTCTGTAAGAAGTCAGCCGTTGTTTTAGCCGAATGCATGCAGTGATTCAGACAAATCCGCACTGAACCGAACGCTCTTTCAGCACCCACTGGTGTGAATAAATCATCTGTTTTATTGATCTGTGCCTTTTCGGTGATAACTGAAAATGGTTTTTCATTAAAAATACTCTGGTTGATCCAAATAATTAGTAATGGCTACTTTATTACTTCTTTCCTGGTCAGAGGCAAGCACTCCTAAAAGAGATATCCCGCTTAGTGCTAATGAAGAACTTTCCTAATTGATCAGTCTAATGAGCAGGCTGTAGGGTACTTTCATTTTAACTGGTTGAAGTAATACTGCTCAAATATTTCAGAAGTTGGTCCTTCCATGTATGAGTTATTGACTATATCCAACAGTGGCTGCACTAACATAAATCTAGAGCCTCTTAGGAAGAAATACTGAAAATCCATCATAATCAGGAACTTTTCCTAGCTGAATTTTAATACTTTGCACAGTCTGTATCCCATTAATTGGTAGAGTTAGAAAATTAAAACACCTGTCCCTCAACTTCTAATAAAAATAATCAGCTGAGATTTTCCTGCAATTATTTGGCTTATGCAAATAAATTTATTAACAAAAGTGTTTATTTGGAACCTTGTTTAGCTTATGCATTTAATATTTTATTTTCTGTAGTGTTTTCATATGAAGAATATTTTGATTACACTATCAAATTAATACAGTAATCCAGAAAGTACTATTTCTAAAGATTTGATTTGAAAGTGAGGGATTAATATGGGATTTGTTCTTTTCTGCCAACAAGCTTATCCATGTTCTCCTTTAATGATAATTTTGGAATAAGAACCTTGTGAAAACTTAACCTGAGGTCAATGTTAGTTTTAAGGAGATGAATTGTTGAGCTTGTAGTGAGAGTGTAAGACTGAGCATTGGCAGAGCTGGACTTTGATCCCAGCTCAGCAATGCACTGAAGCATGTGGTCAACGTGCTTATGTCTTTCTTGGAGGGGTAAATGCTCAACTCTGGTCTTGGCGAAGCCATTTAATAGCCATGATTCAGTTTTGTCATATTTGGAATTGTCATATTATTTAATTAATCCACAAAAGTGTGGCAAGATTTAACCTGGTGACAGAAATATCTTTCAGGTTGTACTAAGTGGAGAAGCATAAAGTACCAGAGCATTGCTTGATCCTCTCAATGAAAGTGGAACATCGTGTAGGAAATCTGCCCAGGCTGCTAGAGACCTGCATGCTGCAGGACACGATACGGCAGATCAGAGTCCTGTTTTCATTCACTCTATTTCATACTCTAGATTCCATGCTTGTTATTTTACAGTCACCCATAAAAATAGCCAAGTGAAAAAGCGTAATCTTTCCTTGCTTTCGTTTGGATAGTTTTTGTATCTCAGGGGGCTCTGACTTGGCCAGCAAGCATGGGTCTCCAGGCTTGTTTGCTTTAACTCAGTGCCAGCATTTGGTTGTTGTCCAGTCATTTAATCTCTGAAACTTAAATAACTGTTTGTGTTAAGTTGCTTGAGAAAGAAAAGCTTACTGGTGGACATGGCCTTGAATGGTGCCTCACTGTGGGCACTGACGGATCCGTGGGAATCCTGTAGGTTGGGTCTGCTGAGTTTCTACGCAGGGAGCAGTTGACCTGGTCTATGGGAAAATGTTGCTGCTCAAGAATGGATTCCTTTTGGTTAGTTAACTTTAAAGTGATATGGCTGGACACTGTTACTGCTTTGTGAACTCTTCCAGTTATTTAGAAGACCTCTCACCGCAGTGAAATACAATGTTTTGTAGCATTTTAAGGACTTGATTTTTCATCTGCTTATAGATGGGAGCATGAGAGGTATAAAACTTCAGAAGTAATGCTTACACAAATGGAAGCACTGGCATTTTACAAAAAGCTTATTTATATTTTTTTGGTAACCTATGGAATGGTTCTCAGCTTATAGGCTAAAGAAACTTAATTTTGCCATAACATCCCTACAAGCTGCTGATATAAGTGGAGTCAAATCTAGTAACTCTAGCTCTGAATTTGGCCCTGTATCCCAAGAAATCTTCAGTGAATGAGATTTTGAGGGGTTGCTCTCTGCTGTGTTTGGAGTAGATGAAGGCTTTCCAAAATTCTGCCAAACTATTCTTTGATTTTCTACAGATACTATCTTGTTTATATCCTGATTTAGCTTGTTTGCTGCAATAGAAGATTTGTGACAGGTTAAGTTTGCCAGAGATTGCAATGAAAGATAGACATCCATCTCCTAAAATGAATAGGTTTTGCTTGTCAATGTGAGCAGCTTGTAGTTTGTTTTGAGTTAAATTTTTATTATATAGTCCTAACTTAACTAAAAATAGAACATCGTTGGAATCAGTTCCTTAATCAACAAAATCCTCTGACTTCCATTGTAAAATACATTATGCTTTTAATATTGAATATGCAAATACTCTACCTCCCACTTGAGCTATTTTCAAGACCTTAAAAGTAGCTATAGAAGTGAAGAGAATAATAGTTTGCTTTTCATCCTGGGATAAGCTGACAGAAAATCGTTTGGATTTGATGGCTGCATGTGGTCACATATTAAGTAAGTTTAATCCTTTACATCACTCTACTATATTCCACTGGTCAAATGGAGTATCTCTGGAACTACTCGATCCAGACAGGTGACTGCGTTTCGCTTAAATTTTCCTCAGTTAGTTGGAGCTCCTGTATCTACACTTTTATAACCTCTTGAAAATCACAGAAGACTTGGTGTTGTCTAAGCAATAAAAAAAAAGTATTTTGTATTAACTAAGAGGATCTCCTTTTATTTGCTATGAAAAATAATTAATTCTGGTAATACTATATTAAGTGTGCCAATAATGTAACAAAGGCAGTGTGACTGTAACAGAACTGCCTCCACTGCGCAGTGCTGTGGCTTAGGTGACCTTGTCTATCCTTGTCCTAGGTAGCATGCACGATGTAAAATGGTTTTCCAAAGCCACACATAGTCCAATCTGCATAGAGCACATTGAGTAATTTGTGGGTTTGTTCTTTCACCAAAAACGTTTATAGCTTTTGGCTTTAAAAATAGTTCTGGAGCATAGCAAGAGAGAAGCAGCTTTGGCCTAGATATTGCACAGGATGGCAGATGAACAGGGTTGATTTCATTTTGGGCATTTTGCCCAGGACACTTTTTATAGAACATACAGTTACTCTGGGGGTTCTTAGGCTGTGGTCACATTGGGGTTTTGGATTTGTTCTTTAGAAGGGAGAGGCACAATTTTGCAAAAAGAAACATTAATGTAAATTTCAAAATCTAAGTTCTTCTGTGTTTGAGTTTTACGCTTGTCTTGGTGGTAGTGGGACTCTTATTTTCTCCGTGAGGCTGTCTGTTTTATGCCGCCTCTGCACACGCTGAACCCCTCCTCACCAAGTGTCATTTGGAAGCCTGTTCTTACATCATTTACTCTAATAAATTTTATTTGCTTTCCGTCTCTGACTCTGAATGCATTTTTGAGCTGTGACCAGCATTTGCCTCAGCTCTCACGTAAAATATAAGAGCTGAGCCTGTTTGACAGATGGAAAACATTAAGGCAAAGAAAAATACTACATGTTTGTTTCAACACCTGATATTTCATATCTTACAAATTGAGCACATGCAGATTCAGGTGTAAATTAGCCAAGGCTGTTGTAAGGATATGTATTATTTTGCTTACTCTTTAATAAAAATAGAAATTGTCCATTACTTTAGATTTTGAGTGAAATATACATTGCATTTCTCTGCTTCTATGCAAGAATTCTGCTTTACCTTCCTATTTTTTAAAAACCTAGCCAGCAATATTGTTTAGGTCTGCAGGAGTCGAGGAAAGAGAACAATGAATTTTAACTATAGGGAAATAGTATTTTTAAAAAAAAGGTATTTTCCCATGTCCTCTTCTCTTCCAGTGTTTCTGCTCTTTCTTATCCTGTCCCAAGGTCTGAAGAGCTTTTTGGGGCTACACGATGCTCCTCTGCTGCTCTGTTGCAAGTGCAAATTAGTATTACCTTTTTTTACTATCCATGATCCCCAAAACATTTATGGAGAGAAATTACTTTTCCAACTGTCAAACGGTGCTGAGCAGAACCAAATGATCTTAGTATTACAAATGAACCAGCTGGGACAGAAAGCCACAGAGCTGGTTTTCTTGATCTCACTCACTGAACAAATGCAGAGCTGAACATAAATACACCCTGGGAACCTGGAATTCCAGTCCTCTCTTCTAAACACTTAATCTTCAATATGCAGTCCAAATGGGATAATTACATTTTATACAGCAGCAGTCTGTGATAAGGCCCATTTTTGCTTCAAGTTAAATGGTATTTCTGTTCCCTCTCATTCCAGTTCAAACTCTATGTTAATAAGCTCCGGAGCAAGAACACATTTTATAAAAAGAAGCGACGGGAAATAGCAGAAATTACAGCTGAGTATGGTATCCTCCAGAGGACAGAAGAACTTCTAAAACAGCGCCACGAAGCTATTCAGCAGCAGTTGGTAATACAAGCATTTACTGCTCCCACAGTCCATCCCCTTTCCTTCCCCGATGCCAGCTACATAATAAGATGGATGTTGTTTCGTTAGATTCTAATGTATGTCATCCCCAGCTCTCCTGCTGTCATTAGTAAAAGAGTCATTAGGGTATAAAGTTTATTTTTGTCTGTGACTATGTTAAGCTGCTGTACTTTATGTTCAGCAACTGAATCTTACAGAGCAGTCATGGCTGCTCTGTGATTTCTTTTTAGACTGAGGGACTTGACCCCGCTTTTTAAAGTCAATGGTAAATCTTCACTAACTCCAACTAGAGCAAAGCTGGCTCTTAAATTAGATTTTTGGTATCCGTATGCATAGTAAGGGCTTTGAAAATTATCAACAGCAAGTAGGCTTCAAGTTGCTGCTGCAAAATGTATAGGAATAGTACTCAAAAAAAGAGTGAGCAGGAAGGAAGCCTTCTAACCCCAGAATATTTAGAGGAAAAAGCGTTTTGCAGTAAGTGAAAAATTTAAAACTGAATGAATGCTTTCTCTAAGCCAGAACAGCAGGAGACAGATTTATACTATGCATAACTGTGTTTCAGGAATACACATGCATCCCAAATGCAAAGAGAGTCCCTTTTTAGTACAGCAATGCTCCTGCTGTAGTATTTTCTTCTAATACCAGTATTTTTGCTATCAGAATATTTCGAATTTACTTATATATCTCTTCTTACATGCATGTATTTTGCATTCTTAAACATGAAAATATTTGCTTTTAAAAGCAGTTGGTGAGTTTGAAAATACATGGGATAGACTTTGGAAAGATACTCCCATGGATGCAGTGGGTGATGCTGTTTCCATAGAGCATTCACTGGTTAATTAAAGATAAAAACCAGAACTGCTGCCTCGGTAGAAAAAAGCACCTGAGCAGTAGGATCAGAGCTTTTCCTCATGATTGCTGCTCCGCCAGAAGGAAGGAGCGTGGATATGTCTTTTCACTTGTGGAGTGTTTATTTACAGCAGGATAACTGAGGCACAGTTGTCATCTCACAGGAAAAGCACAGCAGAGACCGGGCACTAGAAGTTTCTCTGTGAAGTGGCTACACGAAGTCACTAGTAGATTCTCATTCAAGTCTGACCTTTTCTAAGCTACCTTGTAGTACAACTACAGAGTTTTGACCACATCAAGTTCTTGCCACCATTTTTCCTGTAGAATGGAATGTACATTTTCCAGCCCTGGGCAGGCTGCACGCTGCTGTTCACAGCTGCGGAGTGCTCCTGTCGTGGTGGCAGTAACTGTTAGAAGAGACAAATCTTCTCTTAAACATATGGTTGTAAAACGTTTTTGAGGATAACAGACTTGGAATTTGCAGATCTCTGGTGCTTTTAAGAATGAATGTTTTGCTTTTGAACAAATTGTAGATATATTAATCAGTACTTGGCTTTCAGATTACAGAAAATACCCTCCTTGCATACTGAATGAGCAAGCGTAGCTGATGACCATTGCATTGACATAGAATGAAATCTAAAGTTTGTGTAATGTAAAGCTAGAATTTGGTAAGATGGCACTAGTATTGCTATAATTAACAAAATACTTAGTTTTGCTTGACAGTTGTTTAATTATTAGCTACATCTTCAGATTAAGCATCTGGATTTTACATATTGCACTTCAGAGCCTGACCTGCAGCCCAGGCTCACTTTGTGGAAACTTTCTATTCATTTCATTGGGCACTGGATGACCAAACAGTATATTTACAGAAATTTGTTATTACCCTGCTATACAGACACTGGATAAAGTTAGTTGTTGTGGCAGATAGATTATTAATCACTTGTAAAATAAATGGATTACAGTATTGACCATTTCCAGTTCCTTACAGTACTTTGGCTCTATGAAGGAATTTGCTGTGTTACTTGCTTTGTGGCCTCTCACATTCAGCATTTGTTTTTTGTGTCTACAGCAAGCAATTGAAGACAAGAAAGGTATTTCTGGATATAGTTACACCCAGGAGGAGCTGGAAAGAGTATCTGCAGTAAAGAGTGAAATGGATGAAATGAAAGGCCAGACACTAGACAACATGTCTGAAATGGTGATTCTTTTCTGAAGCTGCTGTATTTCCTCAGTTTGAATATCTGTCTTGTCGCCTTTGGGTTTTGATTTCTTTGTGATTTCAGAATTTGTTTCAGATTTGTACGTTTTTTCATTGAAACTTTAACAGAATATTTTTCTAAATGTTTGTAAATCATTGGAGTTAAGCATTTGTTAAAAAAATACTTAAAATGCCTAGAGAGTGAAATAGCTTCTCTATAGCCTAATTTGGAATTGCACTTAGAACTGTAGTGTTTTAATTTAACTTCCCACGTAGCCATAGAAGCAAGACAGAACTTGAATTTCTAATTTGAAAATATTATAAAAGAGCAAAAAGCAAAATAGCATTCTTTGAAATCAGTAGGGCACTTTTGAAATAAAGTGGTATAATTAAAACAGAATGACTCTGAAATAGAAAGTTGGATCGAATTTGAATTTTCAGTATAAATATTTTAAAGTTACTCTGTTTTAGTGTTTTCAAACTTTATTTAACCTATACAGGCAGGGGGGGTTGTTTTTTTGTTTTTCTAAGGATTTTTTCTTTCTCTCAGTCCACCTCTGTTCAAATCCTTCATTTTCCCCTACTCCTTAAGCTCTTTAGGTGTCTGGCACAGAGGTTGTCTCTGGACTCGCTGTGAAGTAGAAATAATGGGAGCAGAATGTGTCTCATGTGGTAATGACCCCACTGCAAGATGGGCTCTTTCCCCTTATTAATTAGGCCTGAACTTATAGTATATATAGTTCAGTCTTCATCAAACTTTTTTTTCTCTGCATACTTTGGCTTTCTTCTCTTCGTTTTCACATTCCTAATTATATAAATGTAGAATTGGGATCACATTGTTAATGTATATTATTTTGTCCTTCTATCAGGTAAAAAAGCTGAATGCCATGGTGGCAGAGAAGAAGGCAAGCCTGGCTCCTGTAATCAAAGAACTGAGACAGCTGCGTCAGCAGTGCCAAGTGAGGAGAAACACTTCCCTAGTTCAGTGTAAATAAAGTTAGAATCACAAATAAGTCCCATTTACAGCTCTCTGTAGGGCTGTACAAGGGCAGGATCAACTCTGATGAAAGGCTGGAAATGGCAGAGTGGGTCAGTGGTGATTTGCAAGAGCCAACATGTTGAAGACTGGAATTCATAGAAGTGGACAGTGCAGGCACAAAATCAGGCTGAAAATTTTGTCCTTTGTAGCAATTCATACAAATTACCAGAGGTAAATTTAAAAATATCATGGTTCAAAACCATAGGAAAGTTAATTTTCAAATTGGTTTCAGAGAACTGTATCTCAACACTAATGATCTCAACTAAGGCTCTCCTTTTTAAATGGATTGCAAATAAAGTCTCATCCTAATAGTTAAATGCATTGATCTAAGTCCTATACTAGTCTAAGGAAGGATAGTTTTATCTGTTGTTTTCTGAATTTTATAGTGAGCTGGAAAATAAGTCATTCAGGTCCACAGATGTTCTGAGTTGGCTCCATTTATCTATCAACTGAATTTCCAGAAAACTGACTTTTAATGGTTCTATTGAAAGTGTCAGCAAATGAGGTCCACCTGAGGCGTTTGTTGTGTACAATTAGAAAGCTGGCTTTTCGTAGGTCGCAAGTATATTAATGTTTTCTTTATCTGTTTGTATAATTGTTCTTCCTTTCTTCTTGCAACCACTGCCCTATTAACGTACTGCATTGAAGCTGTGGATGTGGCTGTGAAGAGGAAATTTGTGTGCTGTGTTGTGGCCTGCAGAGCTGATCCCCAGTTTGTGGGTGGGGGCTGGTGGCTTCCCTGTGTGTGATGATCCCCGTGCGATGCTGTTTGTGTCTGAGTGTGCCAGTAGCTGCGGCTGGTGTGCGAGAGCAACAGGAGCACAGTCTGCCTGAATGTCACCTGTCAGTCAATTGAATCTTTCATTTATGTACTCTTTTGCCCTTTTCACATAAGGAATTAACTCAAGAATGTGACGAAAAAAAAATCCAATATGACAGCTGTGCAGCGGGGTTGGAGAGCAATCGCTCTGCGCTGGAACAGGTAAGGTCAATGTGTGTTCATGCAGGTTAATAAATGCTGTGCAACGTTATTCACCACGGTACAGTAGTTTCCCTGCCTTCAGTACAAATCCACTTCAGGTGGAAGTGAGTCAGTGGTGATCCACAGCTGTGCAGATCATACCTGAAGCTGCTGTGGACTCGCTACAGTCACACACTTCTGTTCTGAACAGCAACAAATGAACTCGGGGCATTGGTCCATCCGCTGACACTCGGCCTTGCTTAGCAAGGATATTGTAAAAGGAGATGTGTCTGCCAGAAATCCTGCTGAACTAGATAGTATCTGCTAGCAATGAAATTGATAAGGATCAATTTGTCAAGACAAATCTTTATATGCATTTAGCAGATTCATTAAATTAGCAACCAATCCACTGGATAATTAACGGTCTGAAAATGATGGCAAGAATACTTCATTAAATGTGACTGTCTTGTATCCTTGTATACAACAGTCTTTTAAAAATACAACCATATAGAGTAGAGCAAAGAGCTTGTGTGTCGTTTATGCATGACTTGAACTCTAGCGCTTTTAGGACAGGAGGTACTTAAACCAACACAATCCTTTAAGGTGAGGACAGCATTAATAGGTTTATATGAATCTGCCTTATCTCACTAAATCTCCTCCTGTGAATTTTGTCTGGACGTGATTTTTCAATGCCCAAGTAAGGAATATATTTCAAAATACAAAAGGGGTACATTTAAGGCATGGGTGGATATGTAGATAATTCTCTTCTTGCACTAAAAGTACATTTGTATTGCTTAATCCAAGCAAAATAAAGAATCCACAAATGAGCCCACTGTGAAGTAGATCTTCCATAAGAATTATTTTACAATAGCAATTGAGGCTTTTTTCCTTGGCAGACAAATCTTGGGTCATTTTCTAACACATGATGACAATCACATCCACTGATGAGGCTGGACATGACTGTCAGCCAACCTGCAGTTGAGCAGTAGAATTCAGTTTTCCAGCTGGTGGTCTGAAAATCATATGGTAACTGCACTTTGGAGTTGACAACTGCTGTGCGACCTGGAGTACAGGAATTACATTTGGATTATTAGGCTCTTTTGCTGTAGACCATTATGAGATGGAACTAACCGCCTATCTCCATACTCAACATAATTATTGATTGCTAATTAACATACTGTTAAAATGCTTGTAGCTTCTAACATATATTTTGTAGGTGTGTTCCCAGAAGTGCTTGTTCACAACTGTTATTAGCACTTACAGTGTGCTTAGGAACACGAGTCTTGGCAGCACTTGGGAAGTGTCTGTTAGAAGTCAGCTGCATTAATAAACACCCTTTAGCAGTCATTTAGCATCTCTAACTGTGACTGAAACTGCAAATCTAAAAAATCAGTTGGCTTTGACTTTATAATCTGGGCTTTACAGAACTCTTTTATGAACATTTAAGAGATTATCAGTTCAGTGTTGTGCCTGTTTCACTTAGGGACTCATAAGCAACACAAGGCACCTCCTGTGGACTTTCAGTTATGATGTCCTTTGAAATCTTATTCTTGTACTACAGGAAGTGAAAGGACTCCTTGAGGAGTGCGTTCAGGAAGAAAGCAACTACCGTTATATTAACTGCATGAAAAGGGTAAGATAATGAGAGGGATTAAATTGCTCATTGTGAAATCAAATAGGATTTATAATATATATGTATTTTAAAATTATGTATTTCTTTATAGAATCTAGAAATACAGCTGCAGCGTGCTAAAGAAGAAATGAAGGCGTACGTATCCCCAGACCCGCAGGAGAGACGAAAGACAATTCGGTAAGTTGTTGAATGTGTTTCCTTTGTGTTAACTTGAGGATATTCATAAACTGAGTTGAAGTTAGGAATTTTCTCACTGGCATTTGAACCAGAGGAGTTCACTTGATAAATTTAGAAACACTATAATAATCTAAAAATAAGCATCTCGAATTCCAGTATATACTGCTGTAAACCTACGAGTTCTCCCAGACATACCAGAAGATTTTCCCTTCCTGCGGGAGATTATAGGCCTCAGATAGTGGTTTTAACTTGCAGCCCCTGTTGGCACAGGCCCAGAGAAGCTGTGCTTCAGCTAGGTCCTGCAGGAAGCGTGGCTCTACCAGACACAACGCCTCTGCCAGGTTTCCCTCTGAGACTCTCGTGTGCAGGAGTAGAAGGTCTACCACCTCTCGGAGAGCAACCAGATGGTGCCCTCAGATTCTGGCCATTCCTTGCAAATCTTTTACCTTTGCGGCTCTTACTGGAGGTAGAATGAATTCTGTTCTGCACCATCAGACTGAACTTCATCTTTGCACTCAATCTACTCAAATAATAAGGCAGTTGCTTCAGCCTTTGAGCTTTTTTTGCATTTGCCTGGTAGGGAGAGAAGCAGAGAAGGTTGTGAATTGACCTGATGATTTTTTTGTATATTCCATTTTAAATGATGCAGTCCTGTCAAAGATTGAAATCTTATCTGAGATTTGGTTAATTATCTGTGCTGAGAAGCCTAAACATTGCTACGTCATATAGATTGGGTTTTTTGCACTTTACTGCATACTAAATACTTCTGTAAAAGTATTCAGTTTCAAATTTTGTATATGTTCAATCTTTCAATACAATGTAAATGCTGAAAGAAAATTCAGGCAGTAAAGCCAACAAGCTGGTTCAGCCCCATCAAAATTAAACATCAGGAAAATGCAAACCAAAACATTTATAACTGTCATTTGATGAAAGTGTCTAAATTTTATTCTGGTTTTTATTCTTCATAATTACTTTTTTAGAATTCCAGAAATTTTCATGAAATAGAAATTCCATTTTCCAGCTGGTTTTATCTTTGACCACCCAAAAGTTTCTTAGATCCAAGCTGTCAACAAAATAAACAAGTTTAAGTTGTTGTCACTCGTTTTACAAAGTGGTGTCTGGCTTTCCCACCACAGTATTTCTCAGTCATGAAAATATGTATCAAAACAGTATTTTTAAAACTCATATTTCCTGGGTTTTGTCAAAGTTATTTTGTTTAATTTTTTAATGAATAAAATGAGTGAAAAGCACTTTCATGTTTTGTCTCCTTAAAGGTGTGGGCATTCCTGTGCCAAGTAGTTTCCACAGAGTACAGAATTGTTAGGTCAGAGCAGGGGGGGCATCAGCTCTGCCTTGTGCCTCTCCATCTCGCAGTCTGCCTCAATCAGCATTCCTGCACTTTGCTTTATCTCTTCAGCTTTGAAAAGCCACAGCAATATAGTTCCTTGATGCGAGGCCTTTTCTTAGATTTCTGCGTTTGCATTTCGCAGACGGGACAGTTTGTTACTCGACATCTGTGTAATCTGTGTGTCAGAGCTGTGGTGTGTGTTCACTCTGCTGTACAACGTGCCAAAAGGCTTCACAGAACGGTCCCATTCACAAAACAATTTAAAAACATTACTGAGTGGCAAAGCAAAGATGGAACTGCTTAATTAGATAATTAATAATCATTCTACATTCCATTTGAAAGCTTCACACCATCCTGTGTGCTGACACAACAGGAAGAGACAGTAGTTGTCTGTCACTTCTCAAAGGAGATGGAAGATTACATTTATTTCGCCAGACTTTTTACGTTTCAGAATAATTTCTGACCATTCTGCTGCAGTGGTGGCAATGTGGGGAGCACCACTAGTTGGCAGCAATTTCTTCACTCATTGTGGAGTGAAAAAAGGCAGTAGTTGACCACTAAGATCTTACGGGCTCTGGAATGGGGCCACTGACAGGGATAATAGTGCTGTTTCCAACTGAATGAGAAAACTCTAGGGAGACACTGAGAGGTGGCATCTTCTTCCACCATCAGATCCTTCATGAACTAAAAATTTTCCCACTGCTCATTGCGCTGGTATCAATGGAGCTGCATCTCCTGAAGCTCTAGAACACGAAGCAGCGGTCACTAGGAAATGCAGTGTGATTAATATTCATCACAGAGACCTTCTGCGAGGATCCGAGGCATGAAAATGTTTAAATTCTGTGTATGAAATAATGTAGGAAAAATAAGAGTAAGAAAAGAATCAAAACTACTAATGTTAGGGTGGGAGAAGGAAAGGATGAGGAGATAGAACATGAGTTGAGGCTAGGAAGCCTCTAATTCCATCTCACAAAATAATGGAAGGCTGTAGGAAAGAAAAGATTTATCTAATGAACGATGATGAAACAGCAAAATGAAACAGGAAGATAAAAAGAGAAGTGGCTGTGAGAAAAATCTTAGTGATGATGTGAATATATGATGTGAATATTCATTAGTATGAAAGGCCAGACAGCTCAGCCAAGCAGCTGAGAGGAAATGCGGGTCAGACAGCAGGCACTGTCCTTTTATGGCCTCGCAGGGAAAGGGAGGGTCGGAGTTTATCCACAGGCACTAAGCAAAAAATGCTCCAACTGAAACACTTGGGAAATTAACATCCACAATGTGAGTACTCACACAGACAGGCCATCAAAGCCAAATGCTGGAATTAAGCACAAGTCCAGCTATGTAATTCCAGGTATGGTGAGGAGAATGTGAGCAGAGCATTACCACTGTCTCTGCTGTCCCTGTTTCACTCGCTAACCGCGGGCACAGGAGCCGGGGACGTTATCCTCTTACAGTGACTGTACACATTTTTGACCTTCTGTAAGAGGTCGCAGACCTGTCACATTTAAATGAATTACAGGAAAGTTCAAAATAGAGATCTTTGCAAAATATAAAATGAAACTATAACCTTTTTTTTTTCTAGACATCCTCTAGAATGTGAATGTATTTTTCAGCAGGCACTGGAATGTAAACGGAGTAAAAATCAACCATAAATAGAACAGCACTTTCCTAACCATGTATTGAACAAAAAATATCTTAATTCTGACCCTCTTTATTGAATATAAACCCTCTGTTCCGTGGAGTCACTTCTTAGGAATGTGGAGTTAATTTTCTTATCTAAAAATACAAAGTTGTGGTGTTTTAAGTGAAGTTATTAAGTTACATTCTTTCCAGTCATCATTATAAATAGTAAAGAAAAACTTACAAGGAAAGACATTAATCTTCTGATGATTACTTTGAAAACTCTACTGAAAAAATAAGGAGTCCGTTCTTGAGGCCAAACACATGCAAACGTGTGCCGTGTGCCAGTGGAAATAAGAAGATTCAGTGTGGCTTTCCACCTCTTGGATTTGGTGAGGATTGCTCGGGATCAGCTGTGCAGCACAGCACTTGGAGCAGCCTCAAGATGGCTCCGATTTGTTCTGACTAGAATCATCCAGGAGCGAGCGATCATAAAATGATCCAGCTCCATTCCTTGCCTGCCCGTTCTGCAGGGCGTGTGGCAGGCAGGACCAGGTGGCCAGGGGCAGAGTGCTCCAGTTGAAAGCCTGTGGGACTTAGTAGAAATGGAAGGAATACAAGAACTGCAATGCCTTGGCGCTACGCGGCTGCTCACTGTGCTCCAGCAAACCTTCACGCTCCGGTATCCTGAAGGCTGGTATTTCTTTCTGGAAATTAGGATTTCTCTATGCAATGTTCTTCTACCCTGAGCAATTTGAAAAAGCTCTTTATACAAGCCAGGTTATTTTGTGTTCCACCGGCAAACTCGCAACCTCTAAGTGTACCTTTTACACAGGAAATATAAAAATTGATTTTCTTTTCCCAGCGAATCAGTGAAAAGGTTTTTTTCTTGTCACATTTCAAAAAAAATTAAAATAAGTACATAGTAATGTATCTGAACCCTGCTGTTATGTTTCACATGTTGTATTGTCAGGTTTCACGTATCAGGTTTGCATATGTCAGAAAGTGATCCAGCCACTTGTTACAGACAAAGGTGTACAGCCAAGATTTTTAATAATGAATGTCAACAGTTATGCTCCTAAGCCTATATTTAGGCACCTAAATGTGATGGCTGTTTTCTGAAAGTGAGGAACACACAGCGGTTCCGTTGTGGTCATTGGATTGGTCAGACCTGGGGTGAAATACTACTCCCCTTCATTCCTGTATTTTCCCACTCGCTCTAACGTTGCATTCACAGCAATTAAGGGATATGGATTTGTAAACTCTGACGCTCGTACAAACGAGGCCACTGGCTAACCTTGGAGCATCACAGCATAAATGCATTCTTAAAAAGGGATCAAAAATGTGTCATCTGAAATGATCTGGCTGTTGTCTTCAAGCTGGAAAGAGTGGTAATCATGCCTGCTTCAAAAATGTCAAGAGAACTTATCCAATATCCCTTTTCCCGACTGCACAACTGAGAGTTTTAGATCCTTGATGTCAAAAGGGTGTTGTCCAACGACAAAAAGCTTTCTTCATGCTTCCTTGTCTACCTCATCTATGAATCTTATGAACTTCCATAATTTTCCATGTTTGCATCATTATTCTGTCCCATTACATAGAACCAAATAAAATCATAACAAAATTATTTTCTATTTCCTTTAGAGAACAGTATGCACGAATGATCCTTGAACAGGAAAACCTTGGGAAGGTAAGAATAGGGTTTTGACCTGGTAAAAATACTGTACAGTTCATATTTTTGCAGGGTTTATTACTAAAGATTGTGTTCAGTCTTTTATAAAAAGCGTATTGCAGCCTACAAAGAAAATTCCATTACTGCTGCTGTTGGTAACCAATACCCTGAAAAGAGATCAGGCTCGCTCTTCAGGGCTTGATTTCCTGCAGGGTATAGCATGAGCTGTTTGTAAAAGATAGTCAAACAGCTTAACGTGACAGCACATTCTCTGAAAACCATTTGGATAAGAAGCTGAAACATGGCCATAACAAACTGTGCCAGCTCAAATTTTATGTTGTATATAAAGCAACCTGTTGAAGACAATAAATTTTGAGGCTGTCAGCTTTATCACTGTTATTAAAGGCCAGGGGATCAGCAGCACAGCAGTGTTAAACAAAAGCAGTTGTCCATTTTTAATCCCGTATGAAGCTCAGGTTAGTGTGGATGAGGTTAGGCTTACCAGTTCACACCAAACATCGTTCTTTTATTAGTTCTCTTTTTATGAGTGAGACTCTGAGCGATTTTTACAGGTTTGGGCTGCCATTATTAATAACCAGTAGTGCCTTTCACTGGAAAACATTAATTTCGATTTATAATGCCATGATAGCAATCTGCTGCAGCTTCCAACTTGATACTGCAAGAGCTCTGTATGGAGATGAACTCAGAATTTTAGCATAACTTCTCAAGTAGGTAAGCCTATTGTTTAGACAGTTTTAAAACATTGAAATAATTGTCAATCCATACAAAACAGGTATCTGAGTCCCAGGTGTTAATGTATTTATCACTTGTTACCAGCTTGAACAAAATGATATTTCAGTAGCATATAAAAATTTTTGTCATTCCAAGCTACCTACGTAAGCAATTTTTGTGGTGTAGAACTGTTCAAAAAACCTAATATTTTTGTGTTTTTTAACAGAAATTACGAGAGAAGCAGAAAGCTGTACGGGAAAGTCATGGGCCAAACATGAAGCAAATTAAAATGTGGCAGGATTTTGAGCAGTTAATGGAATGTAAGAGAGAATGTTTTCTGAAGCAACAAAATCAAGCAACCATTGGCCAAGTCATTCAGGAAGGAGGTAAAGACAGGCTTGTATTATGAATTTTTCCTCCTCGATAACCAACATGAAGCAGGAGGACAGTGTGTTGGCTTCCTAAAGGTAACCCCTGGCTAAATATCGTTGCTTTCATAATTTCTGCGTAAATTTGTTGTACATTAATTGGTTTTGGATGATAGAGCAAATAACCACTCTGCAAAGCTTTTCCTCCCTTGTTTAAGTAACAACGTAACGTGGTTAGGAAGAGCTTTTAGGAGAGCTGCACTAGGGTGAACCTCATCGTAAATCTTTGGTTTATGAGGCTGGGAAAGGCATGCATCTGCAGAGAGATCAAAGGAAAAGAAATCCTTCTCCAGGGTCATAGAAAACTTACCTAATTGTGCTGCTCCTTATTCTGTATCACCAAGGTTACATTTTTGCAAGGTCTGAACTTGATATTTTATAATTGTGGCCCTCCTGGCTTGGCCCTCTCCTCCCCTATTGTCTGTATTCACCTAGTGTGACCAGCAAGAATGGAGCCATTTTCACTCTGGGCTGCCCAGACCTCGCCTGCACACTCCTAGTCAGACTTTCCTTGCACGGTTGAATTAAACTGATTGTGCTTCCAGGAGACAGTTCGCTGCTACAGCATCAGGAGTGGCTTCTGAGAACAATTACTTGGGTTCAGAACTTTTTCCATTATCTTTTGTTGTTGTTTTCAACACATGATTTTTTAATTCTTCTGGTTTTTTGAGTTGCCCATGTGAAAGTGCAAACCATGATCGACCAAAGGCTTTCTCCATTGAGGATTTTTTTAGCTGTTGTGTCTGTGCAGCGTCTTCCAAAGTGATTACAGTACCCAGAGAGGGTCATCCCAGGGATGGAGGGTTATCCATGGATGCAAATATGGCACAGTGGCTCTTGCATATGTTAGGGTGTGCAGAACAGGTAGCTTGGGGAAGGCTGGCTCTGACCTGTGGGCCACAGGCAACTGTCACAGCCTTTAAGATCACATCATGAGACCCACAGCTGACCCAGGTTAAGAGGAATGTAGGTGAGGCTTGAAATTGTCCCTCACGCTTCATCATTTCGTGTGAGCGCCTCTTAGCCACAATCAAAGATCAGAAGCAGACAGATAAAATTGTGGGACCAGAACTCCTGCTGCTCTTCTTCAGTCTCTGAGCTTACTGAGTATATAGATAGGTTGGGTTTTTTTTTAAGTTTTTCCTGCCTGAGGTAAATGTCTTTTCAGGACATAAAATATAATTTTGCTTTCTCTGGTACCAAACTATGAGATCTTCTGTTGTTTTCTATATGGAGAAAGAGTATGGTTGGATAGTTCCAAGTTTGCCTTTGTGATAAGTATATTTTTTAACAGAACTAAAATAAAACCTGATGGCTTCATTTTGATTGTATGTACTCTTTTTTTACATTTCTCAGGTGAAAGAAGGTGAATTGTTAGTGACAAGTAGCTTTCTGGGGCACAGGCAAAGAGGCTGCAATGGGTCATTTAATTAAATTTATTTCAGATGTTCCCCGAAAGGTTCAAAACTGCAGTGTATGTGTAAGGATTGGGACTGGGATCTATAGATGCCCAGGACATCCTCATGTAAGCCCTCCCACACTGCTGAATAGCTGAAGATAGACTTTCCCGACAGCTGTGTGCTGATCTTTCCCAGGACAAGGAGAAGCAGCACATTTTAGTGAGCATGGAAGGAAGGCTGTGGCGTGGGGCACAGGCACAGGTAGAGCTGACCGGGTGGTGACAATGTCCTGCGTTGCCGTGTCCCACTGCTTCCATGAGTTGATTACATGGCAGGAGATGGGGCTTTAGTACAGCACCAAGGGGAGGCCAGGTCGATTGGAAAGGGAGAAGCTCAGGCTGTACAGTGTGGGCACAGCTGGCTCCAGAGACAGTGGTACCTCCTGTGTCCCTGCCTGCCCCGTGCCGTTACCGCCGTACCTCACCTGCGCCACTGCAGGAAAGTTATGGTGGTCACATACCTGGCCTTCAGAAGGGGGGTTTGCTGAGGACTTAGCAGCAATAGTAAAATAACATGGACTGCTAGATATGAGACATGCTGAAAACATGGGATAATCGCCAAAATGGGCATTTAGGTTATTTAGGAATCAGCCTATGGTTCAGAGTCACCAGGCAAGATGGGGAGAAAGGGACTTTTTACGCTTCAAGTCAAAACTTTTAATGAAACCCTAAACCCCTATTTAACCAGACCATTTATGCAGAGATGTATTACAAGGATTAGCCTGCTGCCCAGAAAAAGCGATGGTTTTGAAATTCAGGGCAATGATGTGGAGTAAGATTGAGTATAATCATTTTCTGTTTTTTTCTGTTCACTTATCCTAAAAATAGTTCATCTTTCTTCCTTGTAAAAACAGTTTATTGCTAGTTACTCAAAGATGACGTGATTGTTGTTCTGATCTGATTAGTGTTCTGCCATTTGTACTGCACCAAGAAAGGGCACACAGATTATACACTACAGCAGCAGCAAAATGGCTTTCTGAGATGAAGCAGAAAATCATAATAACTGTTATGAAAAGAAAATTGGAAAAGCTCAAATGCTATTTTTAGCTTTTTATATAAGTGGACATTTAATAAATGCAGCTTTAATGGATTCTGTTCACTGGCTTTTCCACCTACTTCATGATTTGAAGGGATGGTTCAAAAAACTTTGACTGAATTTCAGAGTTATATCTTCTTAACTTGCAACAAAAAGCTTACTTCTAACTTTTTTACTTTGTTATTATTAACAGCCTAGCTGATGAAATAGCAAGATGAAACATGCCATATGGTAAAATACCTGCCTTTTCCTTATGAAGGTTCCAGTTAAAAAAAAAATGTACATAGCTAAATTTGGGGCCTCAGCACTTACCATATTTCCTCCAGTTGGAACATGGATCCAAGCAGTCACTCATGAGCAGAAGCTTATTTTGTTTCCAAGGGCTTGTCCTTATCTCTACTTAGGACTGGGTAAAGAATTATTCCAGCTCCAAAACTACTATAGTGTTCTGCAGTTATTTAGTCATGTTTACTTCAGCTGTCCTTAAGAGCAACAGGCAAGTTCCACATGGACCTAACGATGAAATAGTGACAGGCATGAGAAACGGGCATGAGAGAGCAGTGCATCTGCTGCATTATATGGCCAGCCATCTGGATATCAGATTATTTTGTTTATATTAGTGGTACCATTTTACCTCCATTTGAACTCTAATAAATAAAAGAAGTGTTCTTAGAGTTCCTGAGTAACCCAAATCGAGGATAACTTAATCCTGTGTCTTTATTCATGTGGATATTACTGCTAATGAAGTCATATGCATACATTTGCCCACAATCGTAAAAGTTAGGCCCTGCTATTGCATTTATTATGTTTAAATATGCTGATTTCCAGAGCTTTTTTGATAAGACTTTCCTACAGTAGGATGCTGCTCACTGTTATAAAACACAGTACAGTACAAGTATTTAGCAACAATTCAGTGCCTGGAAAATGCTCTGGCAATGAGGATGTTCTGATTAGTAAGTGTGGATAGTATAGTACACAATAAGCAATATAAAATCTATCCACCAAGTGCCTTGCTGGTTCAGGAACTGGAAGTGAGATACAGAGCTGCTCCTCCTCAGATCCCTGTTTCATGTCTGGTCCCGACAAACAGTGACTGAACGCTCACTGCTCACTACCTGGGGGCTGCCCCAGCGAGGGATCTGTGCAGAGCGATTTGGCAGTGCCAGTCCAGTTCCTCAATCACCACCTGGGCAGTGTTTGGTGAGCCTGGAGCCAGCTTCCACCTGGAGGCAGACAGATGTATGACTGAAAGGCCACCGAGACCGAAGTGCTGTCACCCGAAAAGCGTCCCCTGGGAGAAAGGTCACGACACGTTGACACAGTGGCGCGTGGGAAGCCGTTACTCCATCATCTTGTCTGCGGGCGAGGAGAGCACTGAGGGTGCAGGTCTGGTTTCTCTCGTTGGCCCTGTATTTGCCCAGACTTCAGTGAAAAAAATAAAGCCCTCCATCTGAAGGAGTGCCCTGCGTTATCGTTATCGTGGTAGCAGTGGGTTTCCTGCTGAAGGAATGTTGTTAACTCTTCTGCTGCCTTTCTCGACTGCAATCTGTAATGGAAACAGAATTGACATTTTCATGGACGGGCGAGCGTTCCAGTGAGGAAGTGTTACACAAATCAACAATTTTATCACAAGGTGCCACCTGTCTGGGCAACACCCACTTGAGTGGTTGTTTTTTAACAATCAGAATGTGACCGGTTTCCAGCTCATTTAAAGAGTTCTTTAAATTCTCATCCTGAATTTAAAATGGGTTCTCCAAACTCTCGGTGTCTCTGTCATTGTAGCGTTGCTTCCACAGTAGCAGCCTCCGAACGACCAAGGCAATCCATTTTATTCCAAGGTTATTGGGGGGAAAAAGGCAGTTTTCACAATTACATTGCACTGATTTAATGATTCTTGTTTACAGACAAAAAAAGGGCTGTAAGCCACTGCGCCGTCGTGATTTCAAACTCCATGAGGAGCTCTGCTGTTTGAGGGGGGAGCAGACCTGTTCCAAATAATCAGCAGGAACTGTGAGACAAATCATGCCGTCCTTACTTTCACAAAACCCTCCCTGACTTCAGTGGGAGTTTTGCCAAAATAAGGTCTGCTAGATTTAGCTCTGTATTCTTCTTCCTGACAGAACATGCACGAATTAAAGGGCCAGAATCAGATTTATAAGACACAGAGAATAAAAAAGAACTGTAATTATCTAAAGTAATGACTTTCATCCCACGCAAATCAATGTTCCATTATTCACAGTCTAATTTATAACAAAAATTAGATGTTTGTGGAAGTTTTTCAGTACAAAAAATCAAAATACACAAGTTGTTAGCAATATGGTTTGATTTTCATTAGACATCTAGGAAGGCTGTCTGGCATAAATCTAATGCTGGAGTATTTATAGTTTATCATTAAAATACAACTTTATGCATCACCTTGTATTTAAAGGCATTATTTTTTTTATAAAAAAGTATATTTTTATCTTTTTTTTGCCTTTCCACTCCTCTTATTTTTGAAGAAAGTATGGCAAATGAGGATGCACACAACCAGCATTTGCTGAGTGCCAAGAGCTGGAGTTCTCTGCTTGTAAATGGATCTACTTAAGCCAATGTCTATTAGACTGTTTTGGTTCAGTCTGTCATTGCAGAATAACACGGCATCTTTAAGCTTCTAAATTTTATTGCAAGTGCTCAAGTTTTAAAACCAATCATTTGTACAACGAGCACTTAATTAGGTATACTCTTGAAATAGGATAAAGCCAAATCCTGCACATTTTGCTAATACCAGAAAAAATGCAATTGATAGGAGTATGGAAAATGGGATCCTACCACGTTTCAAAGATAAATTCCTTTGGCTCTCGTCCTTTTCCCTGGAATGGAATAGAAAATATGCCTGGAGCTCAGGGATCAACAGCAACAAAACCATAAAGGCATACATCACATTCAAATAATAAACGTGTAAGGGAAATGAAGGAATTAATCTCACAGGTTCTTCTTTATGAATTTTACAACTGGATCTTACTGGAAAAAAGACCCACAGAATTCTAAAGGTTTTCTGCAATTAAAATTTGTAGGGTTTTAATGCCTTTTTTTCCTACTGGATTACTGTTTTTTATATAGCAGGTGAAAGTCTAGGGTTATAAAATATGAATAATTCAACAGTTTACTTGGTTTATACTATCGCAGCAATTTCTGGTGAGTAAACCAATGTTCAGGCATTTCTTTACAGTTATCACAGAAACATCTGAGCCATCGGGGAAGAATTACCAAAAGCAAAAAGGAGTTGATTAATTTGGGATTCTAAAAATCAAAAATTAAAAAATTAAAAATCACATGAAATGATGAAGTTTGCTTATCAACTGCTATTTAAATGTGGACTGCAGCATTCAAAAACTTTGATTTGTTTTAGGTATTTATAATGCATCGTACCCATCTCCCTTATTCCATGCTTCAAAGCTTGACGTGTTTTTATAGCATATTAAAAGAACCCAGCACTGTATCAGAATATTGAAAGTCACCCACAGACAACCTGTTCCACTAATATTTTACATTCGCAGAGCATCTTTTGTGCTAAAGGATTTCTCTGCTTCATTTTCAGTTTATGTAGGCTGATGAGACTGCTCAGGTATCTGCACGAGCGCGCCAGGAAACAGTGAGAGCTCTAGTTAATGTTCAGAGAACAGGAATGAAAATTGGACATTTATTATTTCATGGGGCAATGACAACATCATCTCAAAATTATCTCTTCTTAGGAAAATATCTCCCACAGCTAATAACTAGAAAGCAATCTGAGTTCTAACAAGGAGTTGGGATGTGGCATACTTTCTCGTGGGTTGTTACTGTTGTGCTTACTATTCCTTTTGTATTTTTATTTACTGCACTGTACTGCAACCATTTGTGTGTGAAATGCATCACGTTAAAATCTATGTACACTAGAGGTTCTTTTCTGCTCGTTGATTTAATTGAATGAAATGGAGGTTGATCGTAAAATACAAGAGGGAAAGAGAGAACTCATATACTGGAAAAAGCACTATAAATATTTTCCTTAGGTCATTAGCACAACCTTGTAACACTTCACCTCATGTAGTGGAAAGCATTATGCAATCTTTTCATGAAACGTATAAAAAGTGTTTACAGTTCCATTCCAGATTAATGTGGCTTTTTTTTAAGTGTGAGAAAAACACCCCATAATTCTTAATTCTGTTATCAAAGTTATTTTCAACCTTTGAAAGGATTCACTTGCCAGTGACTTGGCAGTGTCAAACAAATGTTTGACTTTTATTCTGACACTTCTTGAAGAATTTGATTGAAACTATATATGTCCAGATAACACTCAACAAAGTGCCCCTCTTGCGTTTGTTTCGAGATATTTTTGGAAACAACAGAGGCGACCTTGGATGGAGCTGCTTTTCCAATTTAGGACTTCATTTGGTCTAAGAGCGTAAAATTATACTCTTTAATCCTTTTGTGTACCCACAAAAAACCCAGTTTTATTTTATGCTACTGTAGAACTGCTTTTCTGTGCCTTCTTTTCGATGTCGGTCTGTTTAGGATAAGAATTATTTTAGGTAATCAAGTTACTTTCAATGCATAGATGAATAGTGCTCTGATTTATCACATGTACCTTAAAAATGCTGTGTAATCTAAATGAACGGCGACCCTTTATACAATACCTTTGCTGCTTTAGAACTAGTGTTAATAAGTAAGTGTTAGCCTTTGTCTTTGCTTATAGGCATGAGGACTCTGATTTCAAGCCAGAGCTCTCACAGACTTGATGTAAAGTCTAAATGAGGAGAGTGGTAATGCTGGCAAATGCTCTGTGATGGGACTGCCACCTGTCCGGGTCACAGCAGAAATATTGTTTGTCAAGCTTCAAGTTTAAAAGCCAGGGTTAGGAGCCAGGTTCTCTGTACATCTAGAGTGGGGTGATTGTTTTATTCAGTCTTCAGTTTGCCAGCTGTGCATTTGTACTTGTAAAATTTTATCACATCTAATCACTTAAGATGTTTTAAATAGTTTCAACTTAATTTTCTGTATAATCAATATATTTTAATTCATTTCTGTTACTCTCTGCTACAGGCACACTGCACTCCGTAACAAAATGGAATTAGTTTGTTGCAGTGATAATGCAGTTTCACTGCTGTGAATAAAAACAGAGTTGACAGAGTACAGTATTTTTGTCATTTATCCTGTACAATATTTACTCTCTTCAATAATAATGTTGTCTGGTGCAAAGTACAATATGGAAACTAAATGTAGACATGCCAGAGGAATCTATTTAACATAAGTGGTCTGTGCCAATACAGATGTAAATATACTACTCAGGAGTATATTTTTTATATTCATTTGATCACACTTAGTGCATATTTTTGTAGCTCTCATATACTTGCTATGACTGATGGCTCAAGTTCTAGCTCTAGAATATCCAGTTGTCATGGCATTTCAGTTGTGGACAGCTTCAGAGAGGCAACTCTGACCTGATCCTGTGAAGCTATATGTATGTGAGCATGACAACATTAGCATATGCACAGATCAGGTTAAAATAAACTCTTGGGCATAGCAACTTTCATCACAGAATCTCAAAATAACTTACAAACAACTCTTAGTTGTCTGTTGACCACAGAACCAGATAAACAAGTTGCTACTATTTATTTATGGTTGGACTCGATGATCTTAAATCAGAATTTCCCAGGGCAGTAGTCGGTGTCCTAGCTTTGTGCAGCCTCTCTGACCCCCTCTGCTCCTGAAAAAGTAGTTCAGAAGTAACATGTCTGTAGGGTTCCAATGTGTTAATGCATTGAAATGTGTGACAGAAAGGTCATAACAGATGCAGATAAACAAATACGATACAAACAAAGCCCTTTCCTGAAGGAGTTTTTAATTAAATTGTAACAAGGGATTTGAAAGCATAAAAAGCATCACAGCTACCTTCAGTGAGCTAATGGAGTCAAAAAACCTAAATGTGAGATTTTCTCTTAACCTGAGATCTTTTTATAGTCCCAGAGAGATAGGAATCAGGAGAAACATCGATGCACATAGATGTATCCTAGCACAGAAATAACAGGAAGTTCTATTTTATCTTAAGGAAATTATTTTGAATTTATTCAATGTTTTCTTCAAAAAATGTAAAGATGCATGAATGTGAAAGCACTACTAGAGGAAAACTGTGGCTTAGGATGTGGTAAGAGATGAGAGAATTTGTGCTTCTGGTTTATTGCCTGAGGCAGCTGTGGTTGAAGCTGCTGCTCCTGCTTGTTTGGTCTGCTCCTCAGAGTACTGGCATGCTGGAATCGGCTGGAATTAAGGCTGAAGTAGAAAGGCAGCAGATTTATCACTGCAGCCCTAAATTTTGTTTTTATTTGTGAGAACAAATCGAGGGTAACTTCAGTTAATGAATAACCCAATCAATAGTGATAGCTTCTATTTAGTCTGATAAATTTGGCCTTAAACAAAAACTGAACTCCCGTTGATACAAGCAAAACCATTTTCCCCGTGGAAAATTTCAGTCTCAACAGAACAAAAAAATTAAATGTACCTATTTTCTCTGGAAAAAAAAACTGAAAAATCATGATAAAACCCCACAACTTTTTAACACAATGTTAAAATTTTCAAAAGAAAACTTGTACTTTCTGAAAAAAAAGACCAAAAAAAGGTTCTGTAGCCAACTCAAATGTTCTCCTTACTTACAAGGTGCACAGCCTGCTACTGTGTAGTTCCATTAGAATCAGATCAACTCTTCACAGCAGGCTCAGCAATGCTTACAGTATTATATTCTCCATGGAAAGGCATGGATACTGGAGTTCATAATAAGGGAACTTTTCTTTGGTACAGCAGCTGCATCAGAGCCAATTTTGCCTACAAATACATAGTGCTGGTGCCATTTATCTTTACTTGAAACAATCCATACGGTACGTCCAGTTTTTACAAAAGGGCATTCAACAAATAGAGTGGTTTGCAATGTTATTGCTTCACTGATGCATAAATATTGAATACCTAAACACAACATTAGCTAATTAAGTTGGGGGTGATTACTGGCCAGAGATAAAGCACACAGTAAGTGCTCATGGATTAAGGCTGCCCTCTTACTGCACTGTGGTTGCTCCCTGAATACAATGAGGATGCAAGTTTCCAGGAGATTAAATCCAGCAATGATTTGCACCCGGAATCTAAAAGAAGGCCCAAAAAATTAGATAGCGCTTCTTAAATTGCAGAGGGCTGCACACACTGTATGGAACTTAAGCCAAAGCTTTTTCAAAACCAAAATCCCTACAGTAAAATAGCAGTGAGGACTCCACTTTTAACTGGAATTATTATTTGGTCTATACCAATAGATTCTGTACAAGTTATGTTTACAAGGCACTCGACACACGCACGCACCTCCTGTGAGACCAGTGCCAGCAGTGATCCCACCCAATCTGCCCAAAGCAGAGCCAACAGAAAACGCATTCCACTTAAAAGATGTTCTTTTCCCGTAGACGTTCTGTTTCGTAGCCATGACTGCACTAATGGTGGAAAAAAAATGAGTCCCCACACCCATTTTCCTCTGGTTTTAACAACCTTGTGCTTCATTGCCAAACTGCTGTATGACTGCTTGTTAAGGGTTTTGGAGAGCTGACCCACGTGAAACTCCTTCTCAAGGCTTGTTCGCAGCCACACGTTGTGGACTCACAATCCACAAACACGGTGTCTGTAAGATACCATAGGCAGGCTCACGCTGTTTGTATAATTTTTAAAAATAGAAATATTTAAAGTGCTGTCAACAAGCAGAAGGGTCTACATGAAGGTGAGTGGGCTAGTTAAAGAATATGGAGGAACTTGAAAGGAGTTAGGTCACAGGCAGAGCGCAATCTCACTCCCACTTACAGCCCTGGGTAGAAAGCCTGCGAAAGACAGCAGCTTTGCATTCAGAAGAATCCTGTCCCAAATGACTTCAAAAGTCCTAGGTTAGACTTGGATTGATGGATTACACTAGCACACAGTGGTACATGTTACTGAGTAGTTAGGAGAAAACAGCTGGCAGCCTGGGAGAAGAGGTGGGACTGCCCTGCTCTCTGGTACCACCATCTAAACCAGCCTGCACTAATCGTGAAATTGTTTTTTTCAGTTGTGCCAGCACAACTCCTTGTGGGGCTGCGTGGTCGGGCTTATCACAGCCTCTTGGTGAAAGATGACTATTAACCCAGTTACTCAGTTTATAGCCACACGTGATTGTAAAAACAAAATCAAAGGGGCAGAGAGCAGCAGGCAAGGAGCTGGGAGTGAGTGGGCAGGTACAGAGAGAACAAGGAGCTGGAGCTGCTTGAACCGCCTTCACCACCAAAGAAAGTGTTTTGCAGAGCTGTGCCTATGCTTGCAGCTCCTGTTGTCCTCATGAGCTCCAGCCATCAGCTCAAGGCAATCTGGAGACAAATTAGAAAAATAACAGCTGATTTATTAAAAAGCTCGTAAGCAAAGGTGAAATCTCCCCTTCATCAAAACCTACTCCCGTAACGGGATGTTGGCTGATCGCAGAGCTAAATAACGAAAAACGAGACAGAAACACTCTGTTATTTAAGAAATGCTGACCAGGCAATCCGTGTGGGAAGGCAGGAAATTAATACTTATAACTTCTTATTAGCTTTGTCAGAGGTGCCATGATCTCCTCTTTTCTGTGATTCTCAAAAGTGAAATAGAAAGATGCAGAACGATCACCTGGGCTTCTGATTTTCCAGGGAATGCTTTTCGCTCCATAAATTGTCTCCCCCTCACAGAACACAGGCATCTGTGAAACCAGAACATAAAGCGATTGAAACCTCTCTGCCTGCGTGAGGGTATAAACCAGCCTCAGCCACGTTCCTGGTGTAATGCCTTGGACAGATCCCTTCTGATTTCCTGAACAGGAATCTGGAACAACCAAAGAGCAAACAGGCTGCCCTAATTACTGTAGCCCATCATTCACATTGAGCCTCGCCCGCTACAAGGCAGGACTGCAGGAGTTTTATTGAGTGCTACGCTGAATGCTACATTAAACACCCAGTACGTGCTCTGTAAGGCTGATGGTTAATATGTGATAAAATACAGCAAGAGTAAGAGTATAAAAAAGATTATACAATAAACTGTGGAAAACTCCAAAGTACAGGAATCAAGTAGGCAATATTTTTCAATCTCTTGAGCAATGAACATTTAAAATATATAATAAACCCTACATCATTATGTGTCTTGTATATGCTCAACTCAAGGTATGAATGCATGAATGGTTCTGCACTACAACAGCCTGCTTTTGGTCTGTGCCTTTGCAAAGGAAACATTGGTAACCATATTTTTATGAGATAATGCTTTCATCCTGAGCTTTATTAAAATATCTATAACTAATACAAAGGCAAAATAACATACATGACTGCCAATTGCAATTCATGCAATATTCAGATATGCATAAAAATGTCTTATCAAATCAAAATGTCTGCTTACAGGAAACGTTAAGCTTTTCTTATGAAGTACAGGATGGCAGTTGCTAGGGAAATGGTTTACTCATGCTATAACCCCTATGAACAGAGTGAACTAACCTCTTCGAAGTCAATCAAGTCACACCTAGCTAGGAGAAAAGAGTCTGACGCAAATAATCCATAATTAGATCATCAGCTGCTAACACTATTGATCTCCTGAGATTTTGGGTGGCCTGAGCTGCCCTCATTCTCCAGCTGTAACACAGAGAACAGACTTCATTCTTGAAAGAAAAGATAAATTTATAAAAGGCACGTGGAATACTAAAATAACAATGTTGGAGATCCATCTTCTTGGATTTGTTGATGTTAATATATAATATATAATCAGAAATCAGATAATGACCTTGTCAAACAGAACAGCAATTATGTTATTGCATATAAAATTGGGGGGCTGCTTGCTGCCTTTCATTATCCCTTGCAGGAAAACTCAGGTGCTGTTCAAATAGTTTTGAGTTCTTAATATCAGGTTCAATCTGCCAAAATCACTACGCAAAAGCTCAGCTTTCTTCACACAAATCCATTAATAGAAAACCAGAAACTGGATCAATACTGAAATTATGAAAGAATGAATTTCCATATTATTCTCATGTTTGGGAAACTGAATGTCTATTGCCTTTTAAGAACATGATATTCGTGGAATAATTCAAATTGGTACACTCTGTTTCTAGCACTACTTCTAGTGGCCAGTACATAAATGTAGTGGCTTACATATGGCTTTGAAATTTCACAAGATAGCTTTTAATATAAAAATAAAAGTTCCCATTTTAGCAGCTTATGATGTAATTAAATTAAAAATTTTCTGTGCAAAACTTTTAATTTAATTTAGAATAACTTATTCACAGCACAGCTCTGATGACTATTAAATGTTTGAAAAGGAAAACCTTATTGGTGTCAGGTACAAATAAAACTCACTCCTTTCCAAGAACATCTATATTAAATCCTTTCAAGCACCAACATGCCGGGGCACATAGGATCCTTAAAAAAGATCAGAAGGCCCTCACACTAACTGCAGGGTTTTTTTCCTCATTTCTATGGCATATGTTGTATCAGAAATCACAGTTAAAAGAAATTGCATGCTCAAAATTGAAATATTTTCTCACATTTAACTCAGCCAAAATTCCTGTGATGGCAGAATTAAATTTGGGTTTGTTCTCAAATGGTAAGGAAGCTACAAGATGGAACAATTACCATTTTTTTAATGCCTAACTACAAAGACTGTTCCTTTCTCAGAACATTTATAATCATCTTGAAGAGTCATCAGTAGCCGTCAAATAAGTTCATTCTCTCTGCCCAGAATTTATGAATTTTTTAGAGGAACTTGTGGATGTACTGATCTAGAAGAAATAATTAATCTTTTTTTTGTACAATGCAATTAGTATAGCAGATGGGCAGTGATATTCACTTACATTTACATATCAGAGCACCTTAACCTCAGGTGAGGCTCTTGTTTTTCCCATGACAGACAGAAAGGTGGACGGTGACCTCAGGGCCAGATTAGGCACCACATCCAAAAATTAAATTCCAGACTGGTCAGACTCAGACTGAGGAAAGAACAATTTTGGCAATTTCAGTGTCTTTGTCTTCTGCCAATATTTTTATGTTCTTGCAGTAAAAATATCCCTAGAGGAAAAGATTTCACTGCACGTAAATTTTCTTCTGTTGAGTCATTTGGTTTGTTTATGTATCCTTTGTAGAGGTGTAGATGTACAAAATGCCTTCTGCATGCAGGAAGATCTCCCTTCTGAACATATTCTCCACCTGAGCATCAGGGAAAGAAATAAATCTGTAGCTGATGATATTTCAAGGGCAAGGAAAACAACTTTTCAGAGGAGAATTATCTGATTCGGTTGGTGTTTATTTTTACTTGTATCTAGCAATCTGCTCTCCAACCAAAGATGCTTATTTGCAGAAGGGAAGACTGTCTCCGTTTGGACTGATGCCCGACCTGGAGCAAAGGGGCCACTAAGGACAAGAGGTATGTCTTAAGCATGTATTAACTAATGGAATAGCAGCCTAGTGATGTAGAAGGTATTGCATGTGTCATATACATTAACTAGTCAAGGATAAATTCTTCATTTCTTCCCGTCATGCTTCTTATCCACTAGCTAATATAGGCTAAACCTGCTTTCCACTCAGGAGTACATATTCCGAAGCAAAATATTCCATATGTGGGATTTTAGAACTAATTATTCCCAAATAACTTGTGTAGAGAAGCTCTAGGGTACAGCTCAGTTAATTTATTTTATATATGCTGACTGCTAAGTTAGAGGGCTTTACAATTTCAGGAACTGTTTGGAGAAACTTTTCCAGTCCTAGAATCCTGTAATGAAGGTCTGAATAACTCCAGGTTTCAACGTGAAGTAAACCAGATTGTAGCCAGCTGGTGATTAGGTTAAGAAGCAGAAAAGACCTGTGACTTTTTGCTGCAGCTGAATCACTAAGAAAAATGTAAAATGCAATCAACTTCCATCTGCTTAAAGCTCAACCCTTATTTTTAGGTTGTTTCTACTGTAGTGATTTTGTCTTGCAAACTCTTTCATGTGAGATATTAAATAATGTCAAGCTACTGTTGTGCTGGCTATGGTATCCAGTAGTTACTCAATATAAACCTGGGCTTGTGTTCTCCAAGTCTTTGCCTCAGTAATATCTTTAAACACAATAGCCTCTGCCTGTTGGCTTGTTTTCTCATGGGGAGGGTGACAGAACATTTTGTGTTCTCTTATCTTCAATAGCAATGAAACAGGAGGAGCTCCACAATGCGAAACCAAATCTACTGCTATTAATACAACATCCCAGCCACAGAGAAGAGATTTGTTTATTTACCAAAGCTAGAGATGCCTCTCGCTGACCTTTCCAGAGCTTGTGTGATTTGGCTGGGAATAGATTCCTCAGAACTGGGTGCTCTTTTTAAAAATATACAGTAAAAACATACACACACACCCCCGAAACAGAGCCCAGGCTGTATCCCAAATTGCATGAAATGACACACAGCTTTGAATAGTCAGAATAAGTCTAACTAGGGCACAGTCCATATTCAGTTTTGATTACTTTGCTAGTGTACAGAGACCAGTCAACTTTCCATAGCCCACTCACCTTTCTTATTGCCACTCAGTGACACATTTAGCTGACCATAACCATACATGGGCCCACTTTCTGTCTGAGACCTAACAAGAAACCTGTAGATATTTTTCTTCCTTGTATAACTAAAAAGTGCTTCAGACTGTAAGGTATTTGGTTAAAACCAAACCAACAAAGAGACTGTCATCTTCTGGAATTCACTCTGCTTTACTTGTGCTTTAAAGCAGTGAAAATCATTGTAGACACAAATCAAAATTTGTTTAACTACATTTCTCACAGATTGTTGCATTTAATAGCCTGCCTGTACAAGTTAAAATAATATCTGCAAGAGTTAAATCTTGCTTTAGCAAGATTTGACCCGATTTAACCTTATTGACTCAATCAATTTTGTCAAGATGGTACATGTCTAGTATAGAAAGAGCCTCAGAGTGCTTCAGGTGAGCTTTGGTGATCCTTGTTGGACGACTTTACATTTAAGTTCCCTAGCTGTCTGCTTGCCACACGCAGCTGCCCTGAAACACAGTTGGCAAACATGAGTGTGGACTGGCTCCTCAGCCATCTAGTTTTCCATCTCGACATATGAATTCAAACCACCTCTATTTTTGGTACCTGCTCCATGACTGGCATTTTAGTCTAAGCAGACTATTAATGAATTACAGAAGCAGACCCGGAGTGGGAACTGGAAACCAAGCAGTGAACTGGCCCTACATGTTCTGATTCCAATGCAATCATCACTAAACAATATATTAAAAGAAAACAATAGTTACGCCGTCTCCTCCTCCTCCGAAGGAGTTACAAAAGAAAGCAGCAGACAGCCCTAGGAAGACCCAGTCCTACCTGACAGGTGTGTGATAATCTCTAGGCACTCTTGCTTAACTGAACTCTCCAAAGAGCGAGGCTACAGCTGGCATTCCGAAATCTCAGCCTGGGTTTAAGGCACTGCAGTCAGTTCCCTGCTCCTGCTGCCCTTTCCCGTGTGTAGCTGTGCCACCCCTCACCTGTGCAGGCACCAGTGCTCGTGCAGCAGAATTGCAAGTTCCACCACAGAGCTCTTCCCCTGAAAAGTCATGCAGGGAAAAATGCACAGCCAGCCTCTTCAGCACTCAGTCCACAGTGTGAACTGGTAACTATCCTGGCAAAATTGCTCGAAGGGCTGAACACTGAATCTACCTGGTTAAAACAAACCAGTCGTGGCAGCATGACTTCTTCTTTTGGCAGAAGTACCAGATTAGCGTAGCTTAAGTTGTTTGCTGAACTATGTATTACGTCAAAGTCTTGTTTGAATTATCATATTATTTATTTTTTTCTAGGCTTTACATACAGGGTCCTCTGGTTTGACAATGCCAATCACCTATAGAATTAGAAGTATAAGCCAAGAGTCCAAAATAACTGGCTTTTCTCTATAACCATTGGGCAATGCTATCTATAAATAAAATCTTCCAAATATTTTTCTCAACCATATAGCAGCTTGGAAGGCCAAAAAACTGTCTTTCATTACTCTAGAAACTACTTCACACTTCTGAAGGAACTGGTTTAGCAGTGATGCATCCCCTCATGCTCTGACCAACTTCACACTTCATTTTTTATCCAAATTTAAGTAGCAGTCTTTGGGGACCTTGTCTGTATTCCTTCCTACTCAAGTCTGTTCCCATCTGCCTGATCCCCTCAGTGACTTTATAATACTTCTTTTGTGTCACCAGAACTACTGCTGCCTCCCAGTCAAACTTCCCACACTGGTCTCTAAAACTGCACTCCCTGCTTCTGCCTGTTCAGTTTCTTTATCTGCCAGTGCATGAATAAGGGCTTGTTTGTACGCACAAAATTTACTATGACCATTTTTACAATTTGGGTTCAGGCGGAGAACTCCGTACACATAGTGAAGCTCTGCCTTCATGGAAAACTGCAAAAAATCATCTGATCCTGGTAATTGGGGGAATGTTTTGTAAGGAACCCGCAGAAAGAGGTCTCTCACCCTGCCTGATTCACAGCTGTGGTTTTTCCCTGGCAGTTGAGACCGGTGATGTGAGAGGTTAGTCAAGAGTGGGAGCAGATTCCTGTGGGGCTTCACCAGCCAAATTCCTATCTAGCAAAAGGTTGCTACAGCAACTCTGAGCCTCCCGAGATACAGAAATTATTGTAATGGCTGCTGAAATGCCTCCCTTCCACTCTGAGACAGGATAAGGAAAATCCTTCCCTTTCATACAGAACAATTACCCACTGCCACACTATTTAGACCAGTTCTGTACAAGCACTGGATTTGCTGGACTTGCTCAGGATGGGTTACCTTTCCCTTTAAAGTAAGATGCAGTTCCTCATTTGCATGTAATGCAAACATAGAAGTAATAAACCTCAACACCACACAACAAGGACTACAGTTCCAACACTTTTTTCCCCGTGGTGACAGTACAAGGAAAAACAACTCATGTGACAAAAGTTAATATACTACTGAGTGGGCTGAACAGAACATAGAAACCTGTACAAAGCCAAAATATGTATTTTCCAGACTAGTGTTTGTAGTTTTTAAAAAACACATAGATATTAAAAACCCCATAAACAAAACAGGACAAAACCCCTCATAGCTCCTCAATGACTGCCCAGTAGTTTTTTGGCTGGCTCCAGCCTGCGCATGTTTTCCTCTGGCATTTGGCCCACTCACAGGTCGTTCAGTCCACTGGACTATGTAATAAATACCAGACAGAGATGATGCTTTAGATGGAACAAGAACACTTGTGACCCAAACAGGCCCTGAATCTAGAATGGGGTGAACTGAGGATAATCGGTTAGAAACAGTACACCGTAAGTGCAAAAACTTCATCAAAATTGCTCCCATTTCCCTCCTTTTCACCTATGAGCAACTCATTTTGCTCCAGAAGCCAAAGAGGAAAACAACAGAATCAATTATCTGAAATAGTGCCTGTCTTTACCTGAAATAACTGAACGACTTTTACAATTATTTCTTTAAAGAAGTCACAACTTTTGTACATCTGTTCAATGTAAACCTGAGTGTTACATTTTGGCCACAAAAAAAAAAAAGGATCAAATTCCTCTGGGCATAAATCCAGTAAAATCAATACAGTTACCTCCTGGCTGAATTTGGCCCAACGTGCCTTAAGCATCCTTTGGGATTGTTCAATCCAAAATATTACACTAACTCAATCTCCTGCAGTTGCCAAACGTTGTAATGTTTGGTGTCAGCACGCAGCACTATAGATTTTTTGTCACGAGCTTGGTCTCTCAATAATAGAGTATTTCATTGTTTTCTTACCTTTCACCAGGTCTATGAGCTTTTAGATGAACTCTGAAAAGCTTGAGAACAAACTGTGCGTTCCGTATGTCAAAATCTCTCACTCAAGTCAGGTTTTTTTTTTTACTTCCCTCAGTTGTGTCTACTGTGAAAAGGATTCTCAGAGATCAAGAAAAGCATATAATGTTTAAAACAAAACATTTCTTAACTAAGGATTTCCTGGGTTTTTCTGCTTTCTTATTTATATTACGTCCTGGACTTTCTGAAATCACTGTTTAACTTCCAGTATTATTTATGGAAGGCAGCCTGTTGCTGCTTCCAGATCTTACAGAGAACTTTCAGTTTGCAGTTTCAGTACCAGGTGCATAGCTCTAGCTTAAATTAGTCAGTTAAAAAGTAAGGTACGGTAAGTACTTAGCCCTCTCACACTCTGTCTGAATCTTCACAAGAGAGGTTCTTTTCCTACCTCTAAACTATCTCATTAGAGTCAGGTTCCTGAGTCCTGAAAGCTCCTCCTTCTGTGACAATTCAGAATTCGGGGTTGCGCAGCCTTTCAGTGCCGCAGAGGTAAATACCAGTTTTGGAGCCCTTCTGTTGTGCACAGAGATTTGAAATATTACCCTGTCATTTAGCAACACAAAAGACTAAATGCCTAATCATGGAAATAGATTTTAGGAAATTAACAATTTTTATGAGGCTTTGCGTGCTGCCACTATTGATCAAAACTCTTCGATCCACAATAGAAAGAAGTAGATGAGGAATAATGATTAAGCACACTGGATCCAACTTCGGTCCTGTCAGAGTGACTACTCTGACACACAACCATGGTGAAAACATCAGCTTAAAGTGTAGCCCTCCTCAGCCTACAGGCCCTGGATTTGCATTCTGTAGGATTCTGCGCCACCATTCACAGCTGCATCAAGTAAGTGCAAAGTAGTTTAAAAATGTTACCAAGTCAGAAACCAAAATTTTACATTCATTTTTGCATGAGGAGAAGTGACCCCATATTTCTGGTTGCACAATATGAAGCATTAATGAATAGAAAATGTTGAGAGAGAACACTAATAAGTAACTTATTTAAAACCCAGTTCAGGTGCTCTCTTGCCTTAACTTCTTCTCGTCTGACACCTATAGCTTTATGCCACACGACAGAAGACACACGGCATCATTGCTCAGACTTCCACATCACACCCACATTAGTTACAGACGCTGAGGAGTCTCCTAGGATGACAGATAAAGGTACAATCTGATGATGACCCATCTGGATGTTAGTAGGATGGAATATCATCCTTTTCAAATGCTTTTTCAAAAACCTAGGGAAATACATCCTCGAAGCCTTTATTTAAAAGAGAAAGTATGAATTCTGCAAAATCAAGCAGGCATTGAAATTAGAAAATTTCAGAGTTAGAAAAAGAAGCCAGGAATCATATAATTAAGATTACTTTAGGGCATATACATGGAAAGGCAACCTTTTTTCTGGCATTTTCTAACTTCAGTGTGCTTGCAAATTATTCACATTTTGGCAAGGATTTTGTATATGTAAAATGTATATATTATATATAGAACTGAATTAATCTCTGATATATTTTTGCCTCATAAATACAGTTCCCTGTTTCCATGCTAGAATTTACAGCATTAACATATTCAGATGCCAGTTGCTGGATTTATTCATTTCTTTGATAATCCAAAGGCTAAGCCTGGACGTGCTCAGCCTCTCCAAATATGAGTCTTATCTAGCATTTTTTCTAAGCCACCCAGATAAATTATCTCAATGTCCTGAGGTAAAGTGATTCTCTTGTCCAGGGACTCTGGATTGCTCCAATTTTTTTTTCTTCATCTGCCACACAATTGTGAGCTCAGCTATTAAGCCTCTATTTCACTGATTTAATTTTTCAAAACTGTGTAATGATGTACCAAGAATTTTGAAATAAAAGAAGTAGCTTTAAAAGCATTGCTTTAGCAGAAGGATGGCGAATCTATTTCAGTACACAACAAGCCACACAAAGAAAGAGTAACACAGTGAATCTGAAATTAAACTTCATGTAGAAGTTTATGGAGAAGGATAAGGAGACCCACTAATTCATCTTCTTGCAAATCACATAAAAATATGACTTATTCATTTGCACGTGAACAGATTATTTCATTCTCCAAAAGAAAGCAAAAAAAAGTTTCCTATAAATTTCTCACATAAATTTTTAAAAATCCTTTGAGTTAATGAATTATAAAAGAAAAAGAACATATTTAACTTCTATTGCATTCAAATTTTGAAATTTACACATTACTCATTTTCATTTGTGTCCTCTTTCTGTAATATAAATGTTCTACAAGAGCAATGAAACTGCTCTTTGTTTCTCTATTACTGTTCCTTATCTCAAGGCCCTTTAAGTGAAAGTAAGAAGTTCCTCTGTATTTTGCAAACACTTCAGTGTCCTTTAATTCAGTGAAAACTGAGGCACAGTCAAGCATTGAGATTTCTGTTAAATCTGAGAGCAGAGCACAGAGCTTTCAGCATTCCACTGGTACACCCATTCCTTAGCCTTCTTCCTTCTTTTCTGCATATGTACACTTCCAGAAAAAAAAAGGTAGGCAATGCTCTAAGCATCCTCCAACATGCTTAAAGTTCTAATGTGTCCACAGACAACAGAAAATATACATTCAAGATGCCAAGAATACTAAACATGTTAGGATCAGGAAATCCTCATTGCTTCCATTGAGAGGTTAATGGAAGATAATTGTTTACATTTGTTATTTGATACTCAATATCACTTCCTTATGACACTATGCATTACTTAATCTGCAAAGGTCAATGAATTACTCTTTAGTTCCTTCCAAATGCCTGTGCAATGAACTTTGCCATTTTTAATACAGATTTCTCAGCAAAGAACTGGTGGTACAGGTTTGAGGCTTAGAATGCCTCTCAACCTGAAAATCCCTTTAATCACAATGTATTTCTAACTCTACCCATATAGCTTTATAACTGCCAGACGTAAGCAGAGACCTTTCTGTAGTGTTCATTCACAATTTGCACAGAACCTACCACAAGCTCAGCACATAAGGAGTTCAATTACTGATTTTTGAATCCTCTTGCAATATAAATTATTTGCCAATGTATCGATCTTGAAACACAAATGCAAAGAGATTTAGGAAAACTCAGACAAGCTGTCATCTGAAGTGAGGTAGTTTGGATGAGCAACTTACACAGCCTTGTCAACTACATCACTTAAAAAAAGATGACCAAAGGTGGGAATATTGCAGGTCAACAGCTTGTCAAAACTGCATCGATGCACAGAGAATGGTACGAATGAACACAGCCCTGATCCTGTGGTCTAACTACACAGCTGCCAACTCCTCTTTCCAGCCATGTGGTGCCCCACTGAAACCAGGCACGTTTGTATGGATACTCCACACAGCATACAGGTTTGGGGCTATATTCTGAACCAGTGTGGATAGTTTGAATAGCACTAGAAATCTCCATGCAGAATCAGGACAGTGGGGTTTAACTTAGCAGGTAGTGGAATGCACAAGCACAGCACAGAGACAAGACTGGGGAATTAGGCTACTGGCAAGTAGCAGCTGAAAGCTGATTGAATACAACAGATTGGGCTTTCCTAGTGGACAGATAGGCAGCAGCTATTTAAATGCAGTATTAACAGTTATGTTCTTAATCATTTCCAAACCTTTCCACTAAGGCAAACTCAGTATGACATGTATTTTGAACTCAATTAATTATTTGCTGTTTCGGTATGGATCCAGTTAAAAGAAAGCTGAATGGTTTGTTGAGAATTTCTGCCTATTTAAAATCATTCTTATAAGTGCTTGGCTTCTTTCTTCAAGCAGCTGTCATGTAAGTAACTGAATATATACCTCAAAAATGTTCACTTTCTCCATTTCAAGTGGAATTTCTTTCTGAAATGACACCGCCCTGCAAGCCAACAAATGGTCACCATTCTGGCCCAGTGGCAGGTGGAAGGCCACGAAACTCCAGGGCTAAAAGTGGAAACTTTATGCCTTCAGAAAAGGGAGATTCCTATGTTGCCATTTAGATATCATTTACTTTTTTTATCTGGGAGGATCTGAGATTGCGGCATTTCTATGTATAGTACAGCTTTTTCTAGAATTTTCTGAAAGTATAAGTTTTATCTCAGATACTTCCAGAGTTAGTCATGCGAACGCCACAACAGCTGGTTTACACCTCAAAAACTAAACAATTACTAATAAAAATGTCAAACCTCTCCCAAACAGCTCTGAAATAAGAGAATGACCTTCCAAAACATGTCTCAGCAGCCTTTTTTAATACAGCTACTTCCAAAAGTGAGCAACTGAGCTTTGTTTTCATTTCTGTATTTTCTATACATCCTCCTTGATACTCTTTTTGTATCAAGTACCTGGGATCTTTCGTCAATCCTAATCCAACACGGATCCAGGGTAGAAAGACAATAGCACTTGTGACATTTATTCAGCTTGTGAGAGGACAGACACATAAAGATTATAGCAGCATAAAACAAAAAATGTTCATATAGACAACACACTGACCAGAGTAAAGACTGCTGACAGGCACTAAGCCAACAAATCAAAAAGTCCAATACATATTTTTACTGTCTTGGTGAATTTATAGCTTGAGATTTTTACATTCCCTTCATTAAAAAAAAAGTCTTTCAATGTCTGCTTTTTATTTCAGCATACTCGGGAAAGGAAGAAAATCCTCTCACAAAAATGAAGTGAGAATGAATTTAACTGAGCCTCTTTCATAACCACAATAATTGAGTTGATTTTTCTCTGAGCCAGAACAGCAAGAAAGTACACTATTGGTACTGCTTCAGTTTAGCATGGTCTTCTTTTATTGGAGGGTTCAAAAAGAATTCAAATGCACAGAAACATTAACAAATGACAGTCTTGTATGTGTTATCCAGGATCAAACAAAAGGTTTTACTAGAAAGTTGAAACTGTTTTCAGGTGGCAACCACAGTTTTTCAAGCAAAAATTGTAAATGTATAGGAGATAAGGGATTGAATCAAGAAGTTGGACATAGCACTTGGCTACAGCTGAGATGAGTTGCATAGATCCCCAGCCACATGGAAAGATACAGGTCTTTCTCCTTCCCATCGACCAAGAGATGTCTGTACAGGAAGAAGAAGCACAGAAGCAACAAAGATGCTAATGGCTCCAACACTTCACATTCAGCACAAAATGGCTATGAAATGCCCAATTTTAATATTTTGAGGTTTTATCAGGTGTTACAATGTAGAATTACCCTAAATTTGTCTCAGCATACAAGGATATCGAATGCTCCAAGTTTTCTTACGGATGATGAGCACCCACAGGCTTTGACAGAGTACCTGCCAGATAACCATGGCCTGGTGACTGGGGACACTCGGAAAAAGTCATACTTGCCTTTAAAGGTCAATCTAAGCAATGGATATCTTCAGGCTTTGCAGAGCAGCATGGAGTCCTGCATAGCAAATATAAATGAGCAAATCTGCTTATCCCCTCCTACAGTTGCCATAAACAGGCGCTACATGAGTACAGGCCAGAAACAATTCATGTCTTTACTATCTTCAATGAGATTTTCATTCATCCTTCTTCTTGGTCTTTTCTGTGACATTTGAAATGTGAAAAATCTTGCATGTGCAAGGTAATCAAGTTCACATTTGGGAATAATACATGAACTCAACATACTGCCCCAAGGCTTAGGCCTGAAGGAATTTCAACTGTGCAGAGATGGAATACGTGACGACAGAAATATGAGGAACGTGGTGACATTGCTAACTGTCAGAATAGATGGACATTATTGGATTGATAAAAATAGCATGGAGAGGTAAAAGTGCATATAAAATGATGTGATTTGGAATGATAATGCTTCATACCTCTTTTGCACAGGTATAAAGAGCTTCACAAGCATTGTTCTAGTTCAGTGCTGCCATAAACTCCCCAGATGAAGGCAGCACCAACCAGTCCAGCTGAGCCAATGCGGGGTAGCAACAGTGCTTGCTGTATTCTTTCAGTGACTGCTGCAAAAGTTCTGGCTGCCACACCTGAATTATTCCTGGACAACCTGGTGCTCCTCCTCCACCTCCTGCATGGCTGATTGAAGTTACAACCTGGGCCTAATTTTGCAGCTAGTCTCAACAAGTACAGTAAACAGTTCACAGCATGCCTGGCACAGTGGAGCAGACAGTTAGCAGTTGCTATCCAAAAGAGACAGAATGTTTTCCAGTTATGAATTCTGGATAAAAGTAATGAACTCCAGATAGACAGTTTGTACTGTACCTCCCATTTCAGCTACAGATGTGAAATAGATTCTTGACTTTCCAGTCAGAACAAGGTAGGACAATGTCTGCTAATCCTTTTGCTTTCTATCTGGAGACACAGGAAAAGAAAATCTGTTTTCTTCCCAGTGGAGTGAGTTTTCATCCAAGCTTCATTTCACTACTCCACTGAAGGCAACATTACACAAATGTGTCCAAAAAGCACTATTTGGTACTGTGTGTTTTTCACATTTTCTGTGCTATAAACAAGAAAAGCAGATTATTCCATTTTCATGTTTATTTAATCTTCTGTACCCCATATTTATCTCTTAGCCTGCATATTGCTATATTGTCTTTGAATGTTGGTGCTAAATGCTATTATTTTTATTGTCCAAATAGGGCACAGAGAGACAAAATGCTTATCCATATGGGCCAGTGTTAGAACCACAGTTTTTAAAACTCAAATCCACTGTTCATTAACAGAAAATTCAGAATCTTCATCTACCGTCCATTTGGATTTAAAATACTATTTTGCCCAGTTCAAATATACTGTATTATGTCTCCAGCTGGCTTTTTCTTAGTGCTATACAGCTGGAGTATGAAAGTGTTCTGAAATGTCCCAAATGAATTTCAAATGAATATCAGAAATAGGCAATGATATACATGATACATGCAGAATATGTATCTAGGGAAATCACAAATCTAGTTTCCACTGGTTGGTTATACATAAATTATTTAGGCAATCTTCGTAAGCCTGTTGATTAGCTGGAGGCAAAAAGATATCTATTTTAGGTGTACTTAGGGTCAGGATTAACTCCTGAAACTTGGATGGCACTACCTATGAAACAGTTAGAATAATTTCTGCAACCTTGTTTGAAAATTAGGTAGTCTCCTTTTTTATCACTTTTTAATGAACTTTTTATTTTTTGCATTTTTAGTTTTCTGTAACAAAGAGGACAAGATTTTTGAAAATCATGTGATAAATGTCTTACAAAACTACACTAGAAACTATTTAGGGTGATTGGAGAAGAAACAGGACTGGGAGCCAGGAGACTGTTTCTATTTCTAGTTCTGCCATAGACTCCGTGACTGTGACTTTGAACCTCAGCTCCCGTTCTGTGAAATGGAGATGATAATACTGTTCTCTCAAGGGATACTGTGGAATGTAATTGTCATTAAGGTTTATGGAATGCTTGAGGTACTTGATTAGAAGAAGTTGCAAATGCAAATTATTGACCAAGTAGTAGTAATCACCGTATCAGCATCACTATTATTAATAGAAATAATATTGTTTGATAATGTTATTAATATTAAACCTGATAGCATTGTTCTCATAAAAAGCCCAACCTGCACATAGCAGGAAGATTGCAGTGCACTTCTAGGAATAGGAATGCTGCCGGCATAGGTCCAACATGGGAGTTGAAAAGAATTCTTAAAGTTCTCCATCTGAGCGATTGTAGGTGGTAAAAATGAGTATCTTTTCAATAATGCTTTGTGACACAGGAGCAGAAGCAGCTTTAAGAGCATAACAGTATTTTTAAAATATGACTCAGGGGAGGTTTTCTTTTTCTAACAGAACTGGGGGAAAAAATCAAAGCAAAACAAAAAACCCAGGAGTCAAACAATCTTTTAGAAACTCAGAACCTTGAAATAGAACAAGTATTGTAGGTCAGGATAATTTGAGTTCACATGCAGCACCATTGACATAAAAGAAATCTATGCACAAACAACAGAGAAAAACAGATCTTTCATATTGGAAGCCTTGAGCTCTGACAAATTAATTGGAAGAATTTTTATTCTGCAAGTGATCAAAAATTACTGCAGGCAATTTGAGAGGTTAAAGCACCTTCAAAAATCTATCATTTCTGTGAAATACCCATACAGATTGTATGGAATGGTAGAAATGAGGTGAGTAAACGCAAACACGGAAGATCAATATAGCGCTTATTCCACTAAAGAAAATGTGTTCAGATTTGGTTAGATTCACACTAATAGAGAAGAAAGGCAGTCTAGCAGATTCTCCTTTCCTCCTGAACAGCCCATGTTAGGAAGCAAGTGTGAAGACCTTAAGAGAGGGAAGGTCAGGGGACAGACACAGCGTAATTGCACCCATTAATCTTACCACAGAAATACAGCCATTTGAAAAACAAAACCTGTGTGGATTGTTGGTTACACAGATTTTTGTTGGTTCATATTGGAAGAATTTAACCGGTAAACCAACAGAGCATTTGGTTTCAATCCCTCATTTTGTCTTGTTTCATGAGAGATGACAATTTTATATGTCTGAAAACTTAAGTCTGCTACTTTATGTTACTAATAACTATCTGTGAGTTTGGAAGAAATTCTCAAGAAACATAGAAAATAACTTCAGCTTGTATCATATCACCAAATGTCAAGTGTCACTTTCATTAGTAAAAGTGGTAGTCATGTGCCATTAGCCCCAAACAATGGCTGAAAATGAAGTAATCTCCATGACTAAAAAAAGCTTTTCAATCTTACATTATTGTTATTCACCTACACAGAATGCATCTGGATGTCTTCCTTTCAATCCTAAAATGTCAGAGGGAGTGTGACTTTTTATTGTGATCCAGTGAATACACGAAATGACAGACACCGTAGCATGGTGGAACTGTTCAAGGTATAGTAATATAATACTGAAAAAAAAAGGAAATATAGACTGTTTGTACCACCTTGATTACAGCCTCCAATGGCACTGCTCTCCTGGATGCCAGAGACTATCGACCAAAAGCTTCAAAACCAAAGCAACTTCTTTGGACATCAAGTGGTGGCCAAGTCCTATAGCAACGTAATTCAACTTCCATTGCGCTATTAAGTTCTACAGGTAAGTTCTAGCATGATCACAGCTATGACATCCCAATTAGCCATCAACTTCTTACTGATCTAAAGCATCTTACAAACAACAAACTCTGCCACTTTATAAATATTGTGCCTCGCCATACAGCCCCCTACAAGCTTGATACTATCCCTAGCCCCTCAACAGAGAGCAAAAGTGAGATCCAGAAGCATACAAGGGGCATTTACACGGGATAAAACGGCAGCTAGCTGCCAAACTAATTAGAATTAGACCTCAATTAGATGGAAAATTCAGGTCAAGATGAGATAAAAACACTAATCTCGTGGGCACCGACCAGTGCTTTATTTCTAAAGTTGTGCATTTTTAAGATAACAGTCAAGCTGATTTCCCTTTAAGAGAAATAAGAGAAGTAAGGATAAATTATTTTTTCAGATATGCATGATGGATCTTGGTTGTGATATAATGTTACTGTCTCACATACTTCTAGATCTTCTATTGATGTCAGCATTAGGACAGACAGACAGACTTTTCCAAATAGGGAAATGGAGATAATTGTAGCAAACACTGTAGTGGAGTCTTTGGTGAAAAAACAAATGACTATCAATAGGACACAGAAATGAAAGAGGAAATCTACCAAGCCAAATTGTGATCTCCTATAGTTGCTGTCACTGAGATCAGAATCTGTCTCACTGTCTCTTTTATACTACCAAGGCAGCAGGCAGCTGCTTTGTGCACGAACAGTAATCCAGTTCTAGAAATCTTCCAGCAGCAACACTATCCTTTGTATGCACAGTCTCTCGGTCTCGGTGGAAGTCAGATTCTACCTGCTGCTGATACAGGAACACACATTGCCTACAAATAAAAAATTATTCAGAGCAAACTCTGATTATCTTAATTCTGAAAAATATGTTATCACTGATTTTTCTACTGGGTTTGTATAACTGTTTCATCTGAGTATTTTTTGCATTTTGCTGTTTCAGCTATAAGCTTCTTAAAGGGGGAGAGGGGGAAAAAAACCCTTGACATAATACCATGAAATCAAACAGCAAGCTGACTGGAAAAAACAGTTACTATATTTAAACTCCATTATCCTATGACAGAACTGCAGTTTTAAAACCTTTTCACTTTGATACAGCACTTTTGCAGTATTGTAATATGTCTTTGTAGGTTTCAAGTGGCTGAAACATTTTAATGATTGTAATTTAAGGGGAATAAAATAGTACAATAAGATGAAGAAACGATGCCCCCATTTGTCACTCCTGAAGACTTGTATTTGAAATTGGCTGGTGTAATAATAGCAATGAGCTTGGTGGTCTCAACCTAAGCCACATTAGGCAATTAGCCAGTCTGCAAAAATCATGACATAATTTGGCACAGTTAAGCAGAATAGTACAGCTTTGTATATGACACTGAAAAAGATCCAGGCCTGAAACAGGAAGGCTATTGCAGATCAGCATTGAGGTGTATTGGCTCATCAAACTGGCATTTAGTGTAATGCTCTTCTATGCTGTGTTTAGCTCCAGTAAAAACTATTAATCTTCTTTGAAAATTGAGCTACAAAACATATGTTTTTTGAGTACAGCAAGAGACAATTCACATTACGACCAGTAACACTACTGTGAATCTGCTTTGCAGCAACAGGGGTGACTTAATGTTATTGCGATTTGAAGGAAAGCATCCTGCAGTCCTCACTCAGGCCAAATTCCCATTTACTTCAATTAGTAAGCATTACAGGAACCATTTTAATGCTGCTGCCTGATGTGTTGGCTGCTTCTTCTAATTTATTGCAGTGAGAAAAAGATATTAGGCCAAATAAATGTATGAATGGTATACTTCCATTATGTGATGGAATTTCATCAAGACCAAAGCTGGTCCATTTTGTCATGTTTCTTTACATAGTATCACTCTAAGGGGTTTCACTCTAAAAAGAAACTGCAACTTCACTCCACAGCAGCAAAATAAATTGGTTTCTTTCTTCCTTAAAGATGGAGAATGTAAAGTTATCTGCATCTGTTGGAAGTATTTATTGCCTTCATGGACTCACACCACCTAAGGCACAGCTTAGGTGCTGCCATTCTGATCTGAGTCAAGATAACCATCTTCTTTAAGAGACAAGACAAATTTCATAGGAAATTTTATGAAGCCTTGCATAGTGATGGGAAATAACCCCGATTTCAATTCACGAATCTAAATTTGTATGATATAAAGTGATGCCAAAATTAGCAGGTACTGCTTCTGCTGCAGTATCTCCACGGGTATTTGTAGATCATTCTGCGCTATTCTGTCTAGACCAAGCATTGTATCTGCAAATGTTTTTCAAATCTGCAGCTGTCAGAAGATCTTTAGTGTTTTGGAGGCTATCAGCTGCAAAGAAATCCTCACTGGTCAGCTAGCATGTCTTGCACATTTGTGGAAACACAGGGAAGCAATTGTGAAGGAAATACAGAGCTTGTTTTGCTCTGGAAGAGAAAGACATGTTTAAGAGTCCTTAAGTCAGTCATTCTCCTCTCAGAATTCACTGAGCCATAACAGAACGCAGGACAGAAATAAACACGGGTCAGAGGACTATGCTTTCGGGTTCTTCTCAGATTTTAGGTAGGCTCTATGTTCAGAAGATGAAAAAAGGGGAAGAATCAAGTTGTAACAAATGAGTGAGAAAAAATGGAAGTGGAGTTGTCAAACTGTAGTTGAACTAGTGAATCCCAGAAAATGCCAGGAGTTCTCCAGGATTTGCTAGAATGCAAACTCTCTTCGCTTTCCTAGCAGCATTTCCACCGTGTAACTGTATTCAAGCAACATTTGGCCATACTTACTAATCCTGCTGATAAGCAAGATCAAATTAACACAGGCAAGGCATGGAATAAGCCATTCCCATACCTGAACTTAGTCATCAGATCTAACTCACAAATTTTTATTCAGAACTGCCCTGTTAGGTGGAGACATGCTGTCAAATTAACCTTACCTGAATACTAATTACAGAGGGATCTCTTTCAGAGCAGCTGTACTTTTGCTAGAAAGTATATAGGGCCATACATACCCTAGAACACAGACATTTTACATCACCTGTTCCCTCTCCTTACTCCTTTTGCTAATACAGAGGTAAAACTAAGGTATTTTCTTCCCAGATCAGACATCAGCGTGGTACTGTGGGTGGTTTATAACAGTGACGAATATGCAGATTGTATGTAGGATCTGCATTTATGTAAGCCAGCACACGTGTAGTGATCAGCTTTTATATTTGCACACGCGTATACAAGAACATCGCTTGGCACAAAGTGTTTTTAAGGGAAGGTATTTATGTTGTGTACTGAACTGCTTTCTATGTGTTGTGTATGTCATTGGTGTCATTAATGTTGGTTGGTCTCCCTGTTGTGTTCATTGAAGTTTCTGTGCATTATTGGGTGGGATGGTTAAATCAGTTTTCTGTTCTATATTGGTTTGTGAGTCTCTATCAGTTATCGAGATACTGGGCTGAGGAAAGCTGGTATCTCACACCGCACCCGCTGCTGCAGTCACACTGTGCAGTTTATACCCCTTACGTTATCTCTGCAAGCCAGGGCTGAGTGTGCGTGTCATTGTTATGCTGGCGGGGCAGCGTGCGATGGCTCAAACGGGAATTCGGGAAGTTGTGCAAGACACTGCTTGGTGTCAGCACAGGCCTGGTCAGGGCGGGGGCAGGACCTCTGGGCAACAAACCCGTTCGGTGCTAGCGTGGAGGCACGCAGCCCTCACCTCCCTCACCTCTGGCTTACTCATGGCTGGATGACAATCCTGTCATGACAGGTTCTTGTCACGACAGGGGTGGGTCCCGCCCTGCTTTCATCCTTGCTCCTGTCACGTCAGAAGTGAGGGAGCCCCACACTCACTCTTTGGTTGGATGAGTCTCCTGTCACGACAGAGGTGGGGACAGCCCTGCACTCAGCCTTTGGCCGGACGACGCTCCTGTCACGACAAGAGATGGGGGCAGCTCCGCGCCAGCCCCTGCGCTGAGTTGCCTATCGCGACAGCGCGCGCACGCGCGTTCCGGGACGCGGGAAGCGGGCGACTCCCCCTCAGCCTCCGGGGCGCGCGCTCCCCTCAGGCGCGGGTTGAGGCCGGGACACAGCTCGGCCGAGGCGGTTCACGCCGGGGCACGGAGGGGGGGCGGGAAAGCGCCCACCCCACCTGCGGGCCTCTCCCACAGCGGAGCGGAAGCGCCGCCGCCGCGCGAGGCCTGCATCACCCGCCTCCGCCTCCTCCGAGCCCGCGGGCGGGCGGAGGAGCCGCCGCGCTGCGCTCGGGCCGCGCTCGGCGGCACCGCCTCATGGCCGGGGGCGGGGCCGCGCTGTGGCCCCGCCCCGCCCCGCGCTCCCCGCCAATGAGCAGCGTCCACATGCCGCGGCGGCGAGCGGCGCTCGGGCGGCCCAGCTCCCATAAGTTACATTAGAGCGGCCGCCGCCGGCGTGCGAGCGGAGCGAACGGTAACGCAGCCGCCGGGCCAGGCGAGCCTAAAGGCTGTGACAGCGACGGGAGGCTCGGGCTGCTGAAGGGAGGGGGCGATCCCGACCCTACCCGGCGGAGGCGAGCGGGGCGACTGCGGTTTTTTTTTTTCTCCCGCCCCGCCTCTGGAGGCGAAGTCGTTATCGCCCTCCGCGGAGGCGGCTCGGAGCCCACTGAGGCGGACGCGGAGCCCGCGAGGCCCCCGGGACGCGGCCCCAGCCCCTCCGGCGACAGCGGAGCCGCCTCCTCCCTCTCCTCAGCGCCCCGAGCCCCGCTCCTCCCCGCCGACGAGGCTCCCTCGGAAGGCGTGCGGGGTGGGAGGAGGGCGGGGGATTGCTTTCCCCCCCCCCGCCTTTTTTTTCGTTATTCTTTTAATTTTTGATATTTTTCCTTCCCCCTCCCGCCTCCTCGGCTGGGCGCGGGGGCTCCTCTGTGGCGGGGAGGGGTCTATGTGGTAGCACGGGGGAGAGGGCGAGGGGCTGAGGGGGGGCTCGGAGCCGCTAAGGAGGAGGAAGGGACCGAGGAAGAAGAAGAGAAGGAGGAAGGGGTCGAGGAGAAGGAGGAAGGGGCTGAGGAGGGGGCTCGCCGCCGCTGCCGCTGCTGAGGAGGAGGAAGAGGCGAGGCACCATTTGCTGCTCCCCTTGCCCCAGCCATGGAGAACGCGCACACAAAGACTGTGGAGGAAGTTTTGGCTTATTTCGGCGTCAACGAAAGCACCGGGCTCAGCCTGGAGCAAGTCAAGAAGCTGAAGGAGAAATGGGGCTCCAACGGTAGGTGAAGCGGCCCCCGCCGCGGGGATGCTGGCCCTGGCGCTCATCCTCCTCCCCTCCGTCTCTGCTCCCTCTTCCACCCCTCTCTCTTCCTCGCTCGTCCTTCTCGGGGCCCTCTTGCCAGGCCTGACGTGTGTGAGTGTGTTTGCAAAGCCGGCATCTCTTGCAGGACCCGGAATAGGAGCGAGGGAGAGAAGATGGCTGACTCCAACTCCACCTCGTGGGTTTCTTTCATAGCCCGAGCTCGCAGGGCTGCTGTGGGAAGGAGGATGTCACCTCCGTTTCCCTTCACCTTAACGGTGGGAAACCTTCCCTTCTGAAACGAAGCGCTGTCGGTTGTTTTTTCCCTTTTTTTTTTGTCCGTCTTGACCTTCATTTTTGCCCGCTTTTCATTGCCTTTCTGCCCCTTATTTTACATTCCTCTGTCGAGTCGGGGCACAGAATGCAGCTGATGTTTCATTTAAAAAAAAAATCTTCATTGCTTGGCTTTCCTGGTCCCTTTTGAACCTCCCAAGCCGTTGTGTAAAAATGAAAACTATGAGAAGGGTTTTTTTAGCTTTAACACTGCTTTTGTCCCTCTTCAGTTATTGAATCGGTTTGCCGGGAAATAAAAGGGAGAGCAGAAATAAGAAAATGTCTTTAAAATGGAAGAATTTGAAATATTTTGAATCAGGTTTTGGTGGTTTTTAAGTCACCGTGGAGGAAAACCTTTGTTAGAAAGCGTTTGAAAAGGATTTTGAGCCTTTGACCCTTTGTGTGCAGCAACGGCAGAAGTCCCACAGCTGGCAGGAGTGATGACTTGGCTGAATTATAACCTTTAGCACATTCTGGCTAACCTGTGTGTGTGTCTTAAAATGCAAAACTGTCGGGCCTATTTGGATGCTCTGATGAAAAAAGCCATCTTAATGGGGCTTTCAGTACGTATGTCAAATCCAGCCCAGCTGAGTGTACAATTCAGGAACAGTATCTAGTGGATGCCTTATAATGTTCTAATGTCTTTCTTCAATGATTTATTTTCTTTGACATGCTTCCTCTTGGAAAAATCTTCAACCAACAGAGTTACCAGCTGAAGAAGGTAAGCATGTTGATGAAATCTTCTGCTAATTCTTGCTAATTCATCATTTTTTTAATGTGCATAACTAAATGGCTTTGTTACATGTTGCAGGAAAAACCTTACTTGAGCTTGTGATTGAACAATTCGAAGATTTATTAGTTAGAATTTTGTTGCTGGCAGCTTGCATTTCTTTTGTAAGTATGATTTTTTTCTTACTTTGAAGGTTTCTGTATTGCAGAATGATATGTTTCAATGCCTAGGAACTGCATGTACTGAAGTTATTCTCTTTCTCAAAAGGGAGAAGTATAAGATGCAAAGTAAATTGCCATCTCTTAAATCGGTTACCTTGTGAAGAGGTTTTTACATGCTAGAAAACAAAATTTCAGGGACCCTGTCATTGCATGAGTCATAAGTACGTAACTACACTAGGCAGGTATTTTAAAGAGCTCCTCATTCAAGCCAGTTTGCTTTTTTGAGGTGGGATTTCCTAATGCTTTTGTTGGCTTTGAAAGCTAACCTTGAGTAAGTGTTTAACTGGGTATTCTTCTTGCCTTTGAGTTAATCGTTATCAAGCCCAATGTACAATCATTGGAAGACATTTTTGGATGCAATGCAGACTGTAAATAGAATTTACATGGTGGATATTCCAGTTGCCTTCCCTTCCTGATAATAGCAAGGTGACAGTTGTTGCTTTTGACAGTGACAAGAATGATGACGGCTGTGATGGCACCATTGGTGACCAAATTTGGTAACTGACCTTTGGATAATCTGGTCGTTAAATGGACATCTTGCTTTGCGTACGGGATTAAAGGACAAGAACCCTTTTAACTTAATTTTTTTTAAGCATGTTTAGGCAATCTTTTTACGAGATGTGTAGTGGGTATGTGTCTGAAAAAACTGGAGAGCTGAGTGAAGGCTAAGTATAAAAGAAGGATGAAGGATGTATGTCTTGGTGAGCTGGACAACAGAAACAAAAGCATGCAGAAGATTAATTTGTTTAGATGGGAGTACAAGTTTATAGTAGACTTTGCCCTGCAGTTGTAATTAACTACTTAAAATGCTGCAGCTCTTGGGGGGAGTGGAAATTGTGGTGACTCTTTAGCTAAGGGCAAGCTAATTAGGATGGATAGAGGAGAACGTACTCTGAAGCTGTTCTGTTTGATGGGGGAAGGGTTGCCCTTCTGTGGCTGCTGCAGTATCCACTGTGCTGCCGATCCTGCACCAAGAGAGGCTTCAGCTCTCCCCACGCTACTCCTTTCAAAAGTGCTTTGGGGTTTGGGGTGTATATACCGCTGCCAGCTGAGCAGTGGATGGTGGTGTGGATCTTGATCATGGATGCAAATGTGTTTTACTTCTGTTCCCTGGGGAGGAAATCAAACTGGCTATAGAAAATCTAAAACCCAAGTCATTTGAAAGCGTTCTTTCCTTCTTTCCCATTTTCTTATCCCAGGGAGAGAGAAGGGGATGGATTTTTGTTCCTGAAAAGTCAGAGTTGTTTCTCTCATGTCATGACATAAGTGACAGTACAACAGTTTGTTAGCCTTTCATGCTGCAGTATATTTGGTATTATTATAGTCAAGTGAGTGAGAAATCAAATTCACCAAACTTTTAAGCTTGTATTGCTGAATGTGAGTGGGTATGATACCAGAGTGACAGAGGTCATGGAACAAACACTACCAGGCCCTCTGAAAACTTGATTACTAACTGAATTCAGTTTCTTTTTTTGGTATACTTAATTTTCCTATGTAATTAAGAGGAGGCTGTGGTCAAACGGAGTATGGGATAGATTGGGTTCTCTTGTTTCTGTGCAATTGGCATGGTATATGACCTTGGGCTACTGCTCTGCCTTTTCTGTCTCCTATTTGTGGTGATCTTACCGACTACAAATTGATGTTATTAGTTAAAATCTTGTTTTGATGAAATGTAAAAGGAAAAAATAGAGTTTGGTATTTAGGTACTTTAAAAGCAATTCCATTTTGTGTTTGTTCCTGGCTTTCTCCTTTCTCAGAATGTAGTGATCTGTTTTTCTTAGGCTTTAACACTTTTTCTTGATGAAAGCATATTAAAGACTTTTGTAGTAGCTGTGAAGAGCTGTTGAGTATGTTGATATAAAGGCTGTGTTGCTGCAAAAATTGGTGTCACTAACATCACGTAAATTCTGGTATTTCTGGAAATGTTTGAATAGAGCACGTAGCTGTGTTAGGCTTGTGGACAGAAATTGTTCTGTGAGAACACTTGAAAATATTACGTTGAAAGCTGGAATTGTACATAATGGTGAGATCACAAATTATGCTAAGTCATTCTTCCAATAGAACAACTTAATGCTAGAGCTTAACTTTGGTGTGCTTATTAAGTTATCTTTTACAAGCCTTAAATTCAGGTTTTTCATTCATACTGTTTCATGACATGCAAAACTCCCTGTACCTTAGAGATCTTGAAATGGATAATTAGACTTAAAATGGAGTCAGTTAAATTTGCATTGTCTTGGTGTTGAGTAATACTGTTGAGAGCTGCTCTTTAATGAGTCAAGACTTCAGGCTTTCCTGGGGGCAGCGTGAGGTCCCACGGAATCGTTCTGTGGAACTTGCTGAAGTGCTGATTCTCACTTCAATGGCTGCTTTTTACTATGATTTATTGTTTGATGGACCGTAAACTGTAGCACTTGTGTAGAAAGTAGGACTTTGTATAAAATAGGACAGAAGTGAGGTTGAAGGCTCCTGTTCTAAATAACTAGTGGATATCCAAAAGGGTATTTGCATCAAGATGCTTAAATAGATGGTTTCCTTCGAATGACAAGGCATGGGTAAAGGTGACTTAATAAATGACCACAAGAGCCCCCAAATCTTTTGAGTTACTAGTTGGGGACCTGAGTGTTGAATTGGACATAAATATATATCATTGACTTTTTTTAAGAGTTTTTTAATGTGTTACCAAATACTTGCTGTAATTTGAACCTGTTTTCTGATGATCGAATGGAGTGTGTACTTAGTGCTAGTGGCAGCAGATTTATAACTTGTGCTGTCAGGAAAGACATAGTTTGTTGTTAGGGCAGTGAATGTAGCAGTGTTTTGAACCAGCTGAACACTGCCAGTTAAAAAAAAACATTGAAGACTGAGTTATGAGAGAGGATCTTGAGATATATAGATTATTTTTTGTGTTGTGGAACCTTTTCTGTGAATTATGTTGTGATTATAAATCACATTGGATTCTTACTATTATGACTGACTGCACAGAAACAGCTGTCTTTAGCATTGAGATCTGCATTAGATTTTTTTGCAGAAACATCCCCTCTTACATGCAGTAAACTGTCTTCAAAGTGCCTTTTGTGTCCTCTGCTCCCACACCCTGTCAGGTATGTGTCAGTAAAATAAATCAGACTAACAGCTGAATTTGTGTCACCCTGGCTGATTGTAGGGGTCATATGCTGCGTGTTTGGCTGTAGATACTCTGTCCCACATTCCAAGTCAGAACTGCTGTTACAGATGTACCTAGTTAGTAACAGCTTGAATTCCTGCACCATTTTTTTCTTCAGTATTTTTGTTGGCCTTAAAGTATGCATTTTGAACAAAACAGTATAAGTTTCTGCTGGTTAGTAGATGGATGTGTGTGTCAACTTGGACCTTGTCTTGGTGTTCTGATCAATCTGTGAAGCCTATGTAGAAATAACCCTGTAGAACGTGTCTCAGGAGTTCAAGGGCCTTCATGGCCTGACTTTCTAGGTGCAAGTAAGAGGATGTTTAATTTTCCATGAGCTATGGCTTTTAATTCTTGCCTTGTGTAGCGTGTACTCAAATCTACAGTATTTACATAGAAGAACAGCTTTCTTTGCAGTGTAAATGACTTTGGCACGTTGCAAGATATTGACTGTCTATGTGATGTAGAATAATTCTTTGGTAAAGGTTATATGCTTTAAGCAGTGATGTATGCTTAACCATGCAATCTTATCTTTGCATCACACTTACAGTGAATTTTCTTCTACTAGATGCAGCATAGGCTATAAACTCTACCAAAAACTTTAATAGTAATGCAGCATTCAAAGAGCATTCCCTCCTAATTATTTCTTCGATTCCTAAGCTGAGTTAGAAGTGAATGTTCTGGGAATGATTTCTGATAGTGGTGAATATCCATGTTTGGATTAAAACAGGATCTTGTGATTTAGTCCGGAGATGATTATAGCCTGTAAATTAGCATGAGTATGACCTAATCTGTGTTAAATGGTGAGCAAAGGTAGTCTTGAAGGAAGTAAAATATGCCAGTAAAAATGTTGTAGGCTTTGCCCTGAAATCACCCCAAAGGCTACCTGTTAAGGTCAGGAACAGTGACAAAGTGGCACAAGATAAGGATTGCTGTACAAGATTTCACCCACATGTGTTTAGCTAAACTCAGTAGCACCCAAGGTGCAACTGATGGGTAGGAGTGATAAAAGTATGAGAAGTAATTGTGATTCCAATTACTTTGTAGAAATTAAATGGTAGGTGCTATGATTCTTTTTTCTTTCCTGTACTGCTACACTAAACACGGGGATGTGTTGAATGTCAGAAATAGAATAGCATATCTGATGGGTGCTTACAATCTGCTAACCCAGTAAAATTCTTTATTTCCTACTTATATATGTGGTGAAGATCTGTTTTGATGTCCATCTTCCCCACCTCCTTCTTGGGTAGCAAATAAAAATAATCTACTGAATAATGGAACTAAAATCGGGAGGTTTTTCGTACAGTATTTGGTGGTGTTTAGTGTAACTGACATGGGACGAGACATCAGCACTACTAAAATAGTTTGCATCTCCTTAATTTTAAGCTAATTCATATTGAAAGGAAAAATCACTAAAAGAGGGTTTCTGAGCAATAGTTAGTACTCTGTGCAAAATATATTAAATTCTAATTCACAGTATGCTGTGAGAAGAAAGCACTCTCAAAAGCAGCCCATAGTTTGACAAGACCTGCTTTAATTAGACCAGAGCTCCTTTTTGTTAGGATGAGTTCTTCTCTCAGCTTGCTTCTAAGCTTCCATTTTCAAAATGAAAAACAAACAAAAAACCTTGTTAGGTTGCTAACAAACTGTTTGCTTTTTGTGTGTAGTGGTAAGTGGGTACAACCTGCTGGGCAACAGAATTCTGTCTTGAAACTTCCGTTCTTTAAATCTGGTTTTGTTAGTTAATGATAGTCACCCAAGACACCTTGCCTCTGTAACTACCTGACTACACAGAGATATTGAACCTGTAGAACTGCAAAGAGCTGTAAGGACACTTCTGTTCTGGCTGTTTTCATCAGTAGTCACTTAATTGCTGGCTGACTTCTGCATTGTACCTCTGCCCCGTTTTCACAATTAATCATGAAAACCAAGTGCTCTTTGTCTGTCATTGTGTATTTTTTGGCTTAGTGTCCTGCAGGTCCAAGCCATTAGGCTTTGATTAGAATAGGCTTCTGCAAGCCGTAGCTCTAGCAGCCCTAAAGCAAATACTCTGAATAAAAGTTGTCCTTTAAGCTGCTTACGTCAGCTGTTGGTACAGGACTTTCATGTCTTGCTATTAATTTTCCTTATTTTTCAGACTTGCGTTTCTCCTGAGCAATTATCTAGCTCTCTTTTTTTTCCTGTTCTTTTAATCTTCTTAAATACATGGTAACTTTACTTATTTACCATACTGCCTGAACAGTGCATTGAAGATCAATGACCTGGAAATTTAGCTGTTCTGCATGTGAGTCTTAAAGTGATTAGGGCAGAAATATGGTGGGGCCCTTTTGAATAGTAGACTAATAAAAGAAGTCTCATTGTAAACCTTTCGGGGATCTTCAGAGTGTGCTAGTGGAAACTTTTTGACAAGGACTCACTACCTTGGACAAGAATTGTCTAGTCTCTACCAGGTTTCAGCGTATGTTGTGTTGTTACTAAAAACACATAGTTAAATACTTGTGTTCTTTGTTCTTCTTTCTCTGTTTTTTACTATGGTTTTGTTTTTACTTCAGGCTACTATAAAATAATAAACCTGATCTGTTACAGCAATGTGTTGTATATCACAAGTGTCCTAAATGGAGTGTTACCATAGCTGTAATCTGCTATAACAAAGCCAAGAACTCACAAAGTGCTGTTATTTATATGTCTATATTTACTCAAATGTTCTAGAATTAAGGCTTAGTTTGTTCTGCTGTTAGTAATTGCATGAATGGTTTTTTGGGGCAGAAATGTATGTTGCTGGCTTCCAGGATTAACGAGATACCTCGTTTTAATCTGGTCACAGGTCATTTTACAAAAAAAAAAACAACAGTGAAGATCTAAAACATCAGATCTGTACTGTGAGTCTCTAAATATGAATTCATCTACTCTTTTTGAAAGAGCAATTTATTGAAAGAAAAAAATCCCTTGAAAGCTTCATTTTGGTTGTCCTTGACATACTTGGATCTTGCTGTCCTTGTAGCTGCTTTCCCTACTTCTTGAAGTTGCAGGCTTTTTCAGTGTTATTTTTACGATACACAGGGTCTTCAATCTGGAAAGATTATGGTTTAGCATTGTGTAAAGCAGGTGTTTTATTCCATTTAGCCTTGTAGCTGCCTGCTCTATTCAGAACATCACAAAATGATTCAATTTACTTGCTTTGTTGGAAGCAAGATGGGCTCTACAGAATTCCAATAAAGAAAGGGAGGGAAGAAACATATACTAAGCAGGTTTTCTGATGGGTGCGTGTGGCCTTGTATATGCTAAGAAAACTGGAAATGTGCTGTTAGCCATTTCTGTTGCTCCAGTGAAGGCAGTAGTGCTGGTGCCGAGTAAAAGCTGACCATGATGTAAAGGATAACACATGGAGTGAAGACTGTGGCGTGGACTGTGTGACTGCTCTAGCTGGTCAAGTGGCACAAGTTGTTCCTGGTGGTCGGAGATGAGTGGTATGGAGATGTACAGAGCAGCATATGGGTTCCTAACTAAATCTATTCTCCAGAGGGCTTACACAGACCCTCAAAATATTTTGTTACCAGCGTGAATGTTTCCGTCTGATTAATTGTAACTTGGATCTTGGAAGTTGATCCTTTTGTAATGAAAATTTGTTGATTCATTGGGTTTGCTTGACAGTCTGGTTTCTGCTTGAAGCTTTCATGCTGCTGCTCCTTCCTTTTAAAATCCTGGAGCGTTTCACAGTTGAGCAATAGCTCTGAGCAGCATGTTGGTGGAATTGTGGCGCTTGCTTTAGTAACGGTTTGCTCGCTGCAGTCTTCCAGTGATTCAGAGCGCTGTTGCCTGACTACCAGCCCTAATTATCTCAACACGTTGTTCCTATTTACTGTCACTTTCCAGGCTTCCTGTTGCTCAATGTGTTGACAAAAAACCTCTTCCTCTCTGGTCATGTTAGTGTGACTTTTCTTTAGTAACTACAGAACTCTGCACAGGCCCTGATATATACCCATGTGAATGGCAGAAACTGAGTTCATTAAGCAAATGAATTAAAAAAAAAAAATGTAAGTGGAGCCATTTTTGCAAGTCTTCAAGTTGATTTATTTTTAAAAATCCAGTTTTAATTTGAGTTATCAGCTACTTGGCTCAAAATTTGCCTACAGGTGTAACTACACAGTTCACTTAGTGCCTTATTAAAGCATCTACTTGTATTTCAATAAGTAGATGCTTACTTTACATATCTACTTGCTGAAAACTTGTAAAGCTGTTTTCATTTGTTACTGTGATGGGTAAAGAACAATTTACTTGGTTAAAATTCGAATTCTGGCAAAGTTTTAGTGTTCTAGGTGGTCAGGCTAATTTGTCTGCATCCTAGTTTAGAAAGTAAAGAAAGATTTTTTGTAACTTCTCACTGCCATAGCTGTTGTTGCAGCTTTTGCTTTCATTTAGGAAGCAAAAGTAGCAATATGTTTCTTAAATAAATAACTTGCTCCTTTAAAAGAGCAGGAGCCGTGGAAATGAACTTTGTACTACTTCAGTAAAGATTTTCTTCTTTTCCATTGCATATTGCCAACTCATTCATTAACTGCAACCCTATACCTTGGAAGACTGAGAGGTTTAAAAAATGGCTCAAGGCTAAGCAGTTGAACCTCAAGTTGAAACTTACTGGGTCTTAAGTTTGCACGATGTCTGTGTAAATCAGTAATTTAAATCATTGTTTCTCTTACAGGTCCTGGCCTGGTTTGAAGAAGGTGAAGAAACAATCACAGCATTTGTAGAGCCTTTTGTAATCTTACTTATATTAGTAGCCAATGCAATTGTGGGAGTGTGGCAGGTATGCAGATATTTTTACAACATCAGATCACAAATGTTTTGGGTATTTTTGGTTTAAGAGGAAGGACTGTATAGTAGCATCAGGTGCTTCATGCAATGCAAGTAATGTGTTGTTAACTTAAGATTCCTGAGAGTCAACATACCATAAAACTTCTGGACAGAAATTGTTGACTTAAAGGTATAACGAAAGCTTCAGAAGTATTGCCAAAAGGGCAGAGAGCCCATCGGGGTGTCTGGCCGCACGCTGGTGAACGTCTGAACTAAGCAGGCCAGAATGAAGGCCTGAATTTGGGAAATAAATCAAAACTTGCAAACCTAAGAAACAATCCATTGGATTGGCTTGCAAAAAAAAAAAAGGACTTTGTTTCAACTAAAGAACAAAGGATGAAACATTTGTAATGTAGTTTCTTGTCTGCTTCCTCTTGGGACCAATACTAAGTTTTGCTACATTTATTAATACATTTAACATAGTATTCTTTTTCCTGTTAAATTACTCCACTACCTATTAAGTGTAACTCTACAGAATACATGTCTATCAAAAGGAAAAAGTTTCTTCTGAAAGCAGCATCTGAATACCTTGAATTTTTTTGTACATTGTCAGCTGTGAGATGAATTAGGATTTTTTTTTATAAATTGTATTGGCAGTAACACATTCTAACACTTCTTTGGATGTCAAAACAAAATTGTTCATATAACTTGTAATTTACCAATTTGACCACTTCAGACAACACATGTGTTGGAATTGTTTTTCTGCAGATAAAAAGTATTCTAGGATTTTTAGGGTAACTTAAGTTCTCTTTAAGGTTGGTTTTGCTTGTTTGTTTTAAAGGGTGGTGCTAAGGTGACATAATTTCTTGCTATCTTAGTTAGATTTCATTTTTTAAAAAACCCTCCAAAACAACAACAAAAATTAAGAGGAGGTGCCCTGTTAACTGGTTAAAACAAGTTAGAGAAGAGCCTATGCACTGGAAGCCACCAAAAGTGGCATTGCTACGCATTCCTGCACTCTGCAACTAAACTGGTGGAAGACTAATTGTCAAAAAATTCAGTTTTTAGCAACATACCAGCTTCCTGCTTGGCTGCTAGAGCTGGTGTGGAAGGAAGAAGTAATGTTCATCAAGCGATGATATAGTTGTCCCTTTAAGTGTTGTTTCAAAGTATCGTATTCTAAGCGTCATAAAGCAGTTGTGCAAGAATTAATCTTTAACTTGAAACTTTAAGTTAGAATTCTACATTTAATATGAAATTTAAAGCTGTCTGATTTGGGGATTCTCTTCTGTGTCTGTATACCTTGTAGGAAATAACCAATTTTTTCAGACATGATGGTGTGCAAAGAATATCTATGTATGTATCTGTATATCTACATGCAGTGAACTTAATTGTGAGCTGAATTGCTGTACAGATAAATGACTCACTTCTCTTGTTTTAATGGGCATAGAAAATAAGTCACAGTACATAGTCTCCACCCATAGATGTATCTGTTTCTACAGGTACGGGATATGAGCAACTGAGTCATTGCCCTCAACTTTTCCTCTCACGTGTCCTTTTCCCAAAGTGCCATCTGCCAGTACTTCACTGGTTGGCAAGATAGTCTTAACTGCTGTAACTTCAGGGAAACTGGGAACAAAATGATGGAGCCTAACACTGAACTGGCTGTCCTGGCTGAACTGTGTTTAATTCTTATTTGTCCTTTTTGAAAGAGCAGTTCCATCTAACGTTCCGTTTGCGGGACTTCTTTTTTGTACCTTTAAGATTTTGCTTAATATTAACTCAGATAATCCACAGAAAAGCAATATCAGCACTATTGTGCTGAGGAGCAGAATTAATTTACCTGTTAAAAATATGAGGCTAGAATTAATTACAGCTTTCTGGGTCTACACCAGTATCTCTGCGCTGCCTGGTGCTGAGCTGTGCCATGTAAATGTTGGTCCTTCAAGGCAGCTTTGATAATGCTGGTTTTGAGTTGCACTGTTATGTGGAAATACCCAGTACCTCAACCTGTGAATTTCTCAGGATTGGGTTTCTGATTTGACACATGCAGCAGAAAGTTTTGTTATCTGGAAAGGCTGATATATATATGGTGTACACACATTCCAAAAAACCATGTGCACCCGTACTATTATCTATAATCATCAGGTCTATATGATGTTTGTACTTGTTGATAGGTTGGAAAATGGAAAATAAGTTACTTCTCTGACAGCTAGAGAAGGAGTAGTGAAAAGGTGCTGGTTTCTTATGTTGTCCTTTATCTAGGTGGCATCACAATGTTGATAGCAATCTCTGATGGTGCTCAGCTAAGAGAACTGCATTTGAGATAGGAAAGCTGTTGTGTTAGTGGAAATAAAAAGGTTGTCATGCCTGGGGACTCATCTAAGTTTGTAAAATGGTGAGAGACCTTGGAGAAGTTTCCAGTGTGTGTGCTTTAAATATCACTTTAGTGTGACTTGATTTGCTGAAACAAAGTTGCTATTACTCTGTTTGACCTTTGTCGTGTCTTCACTCTTGATTTCTGTCCGTAAGTGAAATTCAATAGTGCTTGTCCACTCTGATAAGAGTCTAAGCTGCTCTGGCTGGTAAGGTTCTGCTGAGACAAGACTATATCCATGAGTCTTAACTCTTAGTGCTTTTTTTATGTCAAAAAAGCATCAATATGTAACACAAAACTGCTTGGCATCCCTGTAACAAGACACAGTGGATATTCTTGACGGGAAATGCTGTGGAGTTTGAATAAACACCTTCTAGGTTCTAAATGCCCACTGGTAGCTGAATTATGTTGTAAAGATTTCCAGTGAGTATGCTCGTAAGGGGGAGTTGAAGGGCTCAGTAATTGAGCTGAGTTAATAGCATTCCTACAATAATGCATTTGAAAAATCAGATCTAACATATGTGTTTTTCCTTGAGAGCTTTTAAAATTACACCTTTTTTCTGTCTTCTAGGAAAGAAATGCTGAAAATGCTATTGAAGCTCTTAAAGAATATGAACCAGAAATGGGCAAAGTATATCGACAAGACCGAAAAAGTGTACAGAGGATTAAAGCAAGAGACATTGTCCCTGGAGATATTGTAGAAGTGGCAGGTAAGGTTTGTTTATGTAGTACATACATGTATTAGCATATTACTGTAAAATTGTTGAGGGGGCCTTGTCTTAATGATTTGAGCCCGGGGGGAGTTTTCAAAGGCGCCTGAGTATATGCTTCACTTACAAACAGTCTTGCTTCTGTTCATCTGTAATTACCTTAAACGTGCATTTGCACTGTGGGGATTGCTTTTCAAATTACTACTTAGTTTAATTGGTAGGTCTAAAAGCAAAGCATCTTAATTGGAGTACAGGTTTTATCACTTGTCATGACTCTAGAATGCAAAATTTCAGAGTTTGGTTTCGGAGTGTCTTGATAACTTGTCTGTTTTCTAACACAAAATTCTCTTTCTCCTTGCTTTTAAACGTGTCCAGTTTCCTTAAGTTCTGGAATGCGGAGATTTTTCTTTTTTTTCCAGTCTCACTCTGTCCTTTATCTAAGGAATGCTAATTTCATCTGAAGGTTTTTTCAAACTCTTGGGCTTGTATCAGCAGTGTCTTTCAACTTCTCTTCACAAATGCCTTGCTGTGTCCTCTCAGCTAGTATGACTGGCATGTGACATCATTGTTTTCTCATCTTTCATAATTCTTTATTGCTTGTTTTGCCTGTTCAGGAGACCACAAATAGAGAGGTAATTGTGCAAAGCAGCGCTTCCTATTTCACTGTTGTAAGCATCTGAAGTACTGTCTTGCCTGAAGATTGGACTTATGCATCAAGCTTTTTAATCACTTAGATTTACCCTAGAAGATGAATCTTGGAAGGAGTGCAAAAACAGAAGTGTGGTATACTTATAGCTATCACTCCTTCTTGTTGTTAATGCCACACCAATAACTTTTTCTGCAGACTAGACTTGTCAGTGACATTAATGCTTCCCGTTTCTTCTCAGATAAGACTAGGTGGTTCTTGTTAAGTGTCAGGAGTAATTGCATACTCATATTTTGTAGGTCATTATCAACTGTTAACTGAATGATTGTTCCACAGGGAAACCATTTAGGGTGTACATCAAACTTCTTTTTTTCCACTACTGTCACTCTGCTTTTAGAGGTGGTAGCAGTCTCAGGAGAAGATAAATATATACCCTTAAACTTGACTATCCTCCTATTTTAATTAGCAGGCAGAGAGAGTATGCACTCAAAATGAAGTTGGTGTTGGCTGTCTGCCCAGCTTTCATTCCTTGAGAAACTTTTAACATTTGCTGAGCGCTGTCTTTACCCTCCGTTTTGTGGATTGGATGATTCAGCCGCAGCAGTCCTGGCTCTCCTAATTCAGAGCATGAATCTCATGAAGGTTGAAGCTAGTTTCCTCTTAGCATCTGTTGGTGAAGAACAAGTACAAAGTGCTGATAACTGAATTAAAGGGTGAATTGCAATCTCTTGTCACTTGCTCTGCTGTTTTGACTCACTATTACTATACAGTCAAATCTAAGTTCTGCAATGAGGTTTTGTTTCAGCAGCTGCTTTTTTCTGCATCCTTTTGAGGCAAACAGAACTGTGTAAATTACAGATTCTGCAGTAGATGTCTAGTCCAAATTTTAATCTTTTTAAATGTCAGCAATACAGTGGCAGTTTTGTAAGCAGTTTATATCGTGGGAATATACTGGGGTTGTGTGTTTTGGTACTTTAAAGCAGTATTGGTAGAACTGGAAGTTGACTACATATTTTGTACTGGTTTGGGATATCTCACTAAAAAAATGCTGGATTTTACTTCTGTGTCTCAGAGCACAGAAAATTTTCTACTTGATTCTTTGCTGTTTTGGAAGGGGTAGAGATTGCGTTTTCATCTTTCAGCTTTGTGAGTTTTTGTATGTGAAACACCTTTGGGATGTATGAGATTTCACTCATCTTGCTGTATATTGTCAGTATCAATAAAATCAGTTACTTGTGCCTTGAGACATCTCTTTAGAAGGTCTGTGTCTAAAGGAAAGAAATGAATTGGAAATAAACCTCTGACTATCATACCTGTAACACTAGACTGTCATTTAACAAACATGGTATCTTGTTTTTCGTAGGGTTGCTGTTGCATTATTTTAAAATCTGCTTGTAGAACAGCCATAGTCCAAACACATGTGGAACAGATTTCTTTTTTTTTAAAAAGGACAAACTTTTAAACTAGTATTGTCATGTAGAGAGACGAATTGTCTGACTTTGACTGTCCTTTGAGCTAGGTAGTGTAGTTTGACTGACTGTAGGTGCTCATGTTGGTTAAAATACTCAGAATTGGTGGGTCAAAGAAAACAGCCTCAGGCTGGTCTTAAGCACTCATCAGGTAATTCTTATATTGGCAAATACAACCAACTGCATCTTCAAGTAAAGGTAACTGTGTGAGTCAAGTGAATGTCTCATACAGAAATAAGTGCTTCAGTGTAACACAAACTCTGATACTGAAACAATAAATTCTAACTTGTAGATAGACAGTGGTGAAATTTTAATTTTAATCAAACTCTGAAAAGCTGCTGAGCAAGTAGAGAAGAGCAACACACTTGTGTGCCAGTGTTAGTGTCAAGACCTGGAGGTGAGAGAGACTGTGTGCATGCCTGTGCCTCAAGTGTAGGAGCACTGCGATGGCCTTTGACACGGTGTTTGCAAAAAGATGCCCATGTAGGGAAGTGACAGAGCACTTCATACTGGGATACATATCTGGATATGGAATTCTAGGCAAAAGGCCAATGACATTTGTGTGTCCAGGCAAATATCTTTCAACCGAGTGGCATAAATAACCAGGTGATAGGTTTCTCTCCTGTGCTGATACCTAATTTTGAACAACTCTTCCATGACAAAATAGTTGTATTCAATGCTATAACAGCTTTGTTAATTTGAGGTAGTTGTATGTGGGTCTAACAGAGAGCTAAATCCATTGTAGGAATTGGTAGATTGGTGTTGCGGTTCGGAGGAAGTGGGGGAATATATTTGCCTCTTTACATTGCAAGAGATCCCTGAAAATACGTAGCATTGAACCATTTTCAGAATCATTTGGTATTTTCAGTAGTTTTGAACCCATTAAAAATAACTTGATTGGCTTAGTATAACCCAAAGACAGTGCAGTAATGGTTTATACTATTACTTTTTTATTTGGCTCCTTAGGCTATTTGTAGACTTTGGCTGCATTCATTATAGAGGCCATTCAGTCTGCCTCATGACCTTCTAAAATAAAGCTCCTAGAAGGTATTTTCTTCAGTTGATCTGTCAACAGAGGAAAAGGATGCTGGTTTATTTGACTTGGAAGTAATAGGAGGAAACTGTAGGTCTGCATTGTCACCTTGCAGTAAATATGGAGTAACCTGAATTAGATCATGCCTCAAGTGGTAGATAACCTACTGTCTTATGTGTCTCTTGGGGATTAGCGTGCATAAAGATAGTGCAGAACACTTGAGCAATTACTGGTCCTTATGCCTCATAGCTAAATAATTCAATATAAATGCCACACTAAAATTCTGCAGGTGTGCTAGCAGACCCTGTAGTCTGTTTGCTCTGAGACTGTGCAGGCAGGAATTTTGGAAGACTTTCTTCTATGTCTGCTTAAGCAAAGGATAGAAAAGATACTGTACAATCAACGGGAATTCTTTGGCATAAAATTGGTGTTGCAGGTTTGGGAGGTATGTCTTAAATTTGCTTGCAGACCTCTGGTGGACACAGTTCTCAGAACTGTAGTGTGTGAGGGTTACTAAGCCGCATTGTTTGTTTCTTAGAATTGATGAGTTGAAAAAAATCCAGTTGCTGTCCTCAAATAGCTTTTCATTTTTCCTGCCTTAAAATGGATTATCAAGCTGCTGTAAAAGCTTAAATTTTTATTGGAGGATGCACTCCAAATATGCATTTAGTGGGTATCTTAGTAGATTAAAGATGTCTTGTTTTAGCTGAGTGTTGGTATGCCATAGTTAAAGTAGTTTTAAAGAGAAACTTAAACCAGCACATCTTTAGTTCTTAGAAGTTTTGTATGAAGTTCAGTCTGACAAATTAGAAGAAAATGGTTGCAAATAATTTATTTTTCAAGAGTCACATTTGGGAACAGATATGAGCTTTGTTCACATCCGTTGCATTTTCCTGTCTAAAATGTTCTATTTTTAGATACAGCATGTCTGACTTTCTGTAATTTAATAAATGAATGTTCATTTGTTGCAATCTGTAAGTGACCAAGCCACAGGCACAGTAGTTCTTATTTTCCCTAAAGTGCTGAATGATGGTTCTGTTATCCATTATTATCTGTAAGTACACAACAGCTTAAAAATACACAGAGTTCCTGGAAGCTATTTCTTATTAAATTAGTGCCTATTCAAGAAGACTTAGTTTTAAGATTATACCTGGCATAAAATATGCAAGAACTACTTTGCAAAGCTTTTATTTCTAACTGCAAAGCATTTTAAGACTCCTTCTAAAGCGTAGATGTCTTATAATTAAGGGAAGATAAATTTGGGTATGAAGAAGACTGAGAGGGAATATTCTTAAGGTGAATTATGTCAAACTCCAGCGTGGATATGAAGAGCAAAAGGTTCTCCCTAATGGTATAAGCAGGAAACGTCAATGTTGCTCATCTTGCCCCAAAACACCTGGGTCCTTATGTGCCTGTGATATTTTTCTGATAACTGGAACTGATTTAAGTTATTTGGTTTGGGCTTTGTTGTTTTTTTTTTCTTTTCCCATAAATATTGCTTTTTAACCAGAAAAAAAAAAAGTAGGAAGGCAAGGTCAGTGGTTAATAAATACATGTAGGAGTAGTGCATAAATCTGTGGGCTTCAGTGAGCATTTTGGCTGTCAAAATCTTAACTCATCAGAAGCAGTTTTGAGATAACCAGACGCAGTCCAAACTCCATTCCGTATTCCACTGAAGTCTAGAGTTACGTGAGGTTAAAGTCAGGACACAGCCTAATCTTGTCACTTCCAACACACTTGAAAACTTACAAAACACATCTCAAATTCTTTCCCAATTCTTGTAGCATTTTCTTCCAGAATTGCCAAGCTGTTAAGTAAAAATAGAGATGCTAATTCTGGTTTAATTGTTTGACTTCAGAACGTATCTGGTGTCCTAAACTCTTTATTAGAATGGATATTACGAAAGAGTTTTACTACAAGCACAAATAATATTAAACAAAATGTTTGGACATCAGGATAGTGTTCTGTTAATAACGTATCACCCTGGCAAAACAAGCCTTTTTAAAGATAATATGCTCTTCAAGTTATTCTGCACTTCCAGAATTTATACTGTTTGTTCTTGTGTTACCCAAAAAACAGCCTAACTTGGAAACAGGACTTCAGCTTTGGTGTGAATACATCGTTGTTTTTTACCTGATCTGGCAAAACCCACTTTGTTCTTTCTAACATTAGGTATTTTTAGAGGCTAATCTCAAGAGTTTTCAATCTGGAAGAAAATGATATAAATAATTTCACTGATTAAAAGCTAAAGCTATGCAGTTTCAGATAAGCAGTAAGTGCAGGCTTATGTACAGGTACCTGCCCATTGGTACATCTTATTTAATGTTCTGGTGCCCTCTTCAGAGAGAGTGACAGGAGTATGTCTCTACAGAATGAGAAAAAAGAAAATGGGAATCATTCCAGTTTTATGTACTAATACTGTATATCAGTTTTTCTCAATATAACCTTAAGTTCTGACCTTAAAATATTTTGCTTTCAGAAAGCTAAGCTTTGTCTGTCTTATTGCTTTTTATTGATAATGCAATATGTTTAAGTCTTAATGGAAATTTTTTTTTAACTTGTCCTTTTAACAGTTCTTAGGACAATCATGCTTCTGCATTCACTGCACAGTAAGCCCCGTGGATATCTTCTGGCTGTCTAGAATGCAGAACAGCATGTGATGGAGTTGGCTAGACAACGTTGATGAAATAATCTGTAGTATGCATTCTAAATGCAAAGAATGAATGTGTTCAAATGTATTGAGCTGTCATCTTGGCAGTAGAAGTAAATGTTGTTTTACTGTTGTAGTTAAAACTGAATGGACTCGGTGCTGTTCTAATCTTTGTCTTCTTGGAAAGTAAAATCCATCTTACTGGTTTGAAATGAAAACTCAGGCTTAAAATATATTTCATAGTCACTCTTCTGATTTTGACAAATTTGACACTCTTGGCTTTGTATGAAAGCGTAGATGAACTTAATCTTCCTGTCCTGTGGAGCTTGTGATTTTTGGTAGCACTTTATTAAACCATGTACAGGAAGCGTTAAATACTTAAAACGTGTTATTACGGAAGAAGAATTAAGTTTTTGATGCTCCGAGGAAGTCAGGCACAATGGGAAGACTAGACTGTGTGCGTGCCTGGGGGGAAGGGGAGCTAAGCTGAGCTGGTCTGAAGGAAGTTTAATATAAAAACCAGTTGTCCTGCAACAGCTGCTCTTCTAAATAGAAGCAGTCTGTTCTGTTCAGGTGTAAGTTGTAACTATTACTGTCCCCCAGCAGAAACAATGCACAATTCTGGTTTATCAAGTATGTAGCATCCTGTATATCTTATTTTAAGCCTACTCATTTCAGTTCTTAAACCTTATGATGATACTCCTGCCTCACATTGGAAGCTGCAGCTGCCTCAGTTTATTAGAAGACACACCATTGCATGAATATTTACTAATTTAAAAGATAAACTTTTGGAGCAAGAGAGTGGACTTTGAAATAACAGACACTTAAAGAAGCTGAAGATCTCATTAGGAATTCTGGTTTAAATATATTGGCCAATAATAGCATGTAATGTTGAAACAGTTAAAATAGTTGCTAACAGATGTTTTTGACAAAAGAATTAATACTTATTGCTTTTTCCTTTTGATGGTAAAAACCCATGCATGGTGTATTTTGAACCGTGTTTTAATAGCACTGTGATAAGAACATCTGCTGAATTTGATAGCATTGCTACCCTAGCTTGATGAAGTTAGAGCATCCTAATAAAACAGGAGAAAGACCATAGTGTTTTTAAAATCAAAATACATGGAATACATAAAAAATGAACCTTAATCTATCAAATAACTTAAAGTTGTGTCATTTGCCCCCTTTTATACATCCCTCCATCCAATTCAACATGTGGAAGTTGTTCTGAGGATGTTTTTTACTCACTTTCTGGAACACTTCTTTGTGTTCCTGTATTGTTCAACCGTATGTTGGAAAAGTATCCCAGTTCTTCAGAACTCACCTAAAAAAGTCACAAAATTAGACAACAGTGGCAGAGTAGTTTTAATAGTTTTGAGCTGTACCAATGATCTTTTTTGCAGAAGTCCAGTTCCAGCCCCAGCCTGCTGATAGCAGATACAGGTCAACACGGGCTTTGGTTAATGATAAACATAAATAAGAAAGTGTTAGGTACCTGTTGTGTGTGAAGAACCATTCTGACTTATACAAGGAAAGTTACTTTTATTTACTCTGCTCACTTAGATGGGCTTTTTGCAAGCAGATCACTTTGCTAAGATGATGAAATATTCTTGTAACATTCAATATTAACATAAAAAAAGAAGCAAAACTTCTCACTTATGATGTACCTGTCTGTAAACCTCCTCTTAGCAAGTCTTCAGTTGTGGGAGGGATCAGAGGCAGTTAACAGAGCTGATAACTGTGGTCGAAGTACACACTTGCTGAAGTAGTTTTCTTTTGAGGACTGTTGTATATCATAGTAGCTTTTTAGGGATAAAGTTAATATTGCTTCCTGAGCCTACTGTCACCAACAATTTTAATTAGAAGATCTAGAATATCACTTGACACTTGGAAGATAAATGTGGTCCTGTTGCAGTCTAAAATTCTTCGTTTATACCTAGATATAGCTGAGGATATAACAGAGACTGAAATGTAAACAATTTTGATATGTTGGTTTTTTCTCCAGCTCCATTATTCATAGAACCTGTGCCCTGTCACTTCTGCCCATCTTCCTGGGCTGATCAAACCACAGGCTGATGGAGCCTGCTTCACAGTGATAGTGCATTTTGGGTGTAGAGGTCTCCCAGTGAGTGTTTTGACAGAATTCTGAAGTTAAGTGTATGTTATTGCTGTCTTGGAAATTGGTAAAGTAAAAGGGTTGCTCAGTTGAAGTTCCTAGATAATGAGTTGATCATTTCAGTCTAGGATGTGGCCACCATCAAGTATTACACTGGGACTAACATTGCTTAATATATTCTGTATTTGAAGTCATTTTGGAGACTAATCATCTTCTCTTTCAAGATAACTTTGCTAATGGGATGGAGTGGTCTGCTGGGTTGTACTTTTAAAGACTTCAGTTCATGGGGAACTGCAATCATTTCTGCAAGTGCACACCTGGAGTACTTGATGTGCTCTGTTGATAAGTAGAGTTGTACTGCACTTAAAATTGAACATGTAAAAGACTGAACATGGAGAGTGGAAATTGACCTGTAACATTGCCACTGTGCTGGACTGAAATGTAATGGAATTTAAAAACCTCCCCAAAACTCAACGAAACAGTCCAATTTCTTTTCAGTGTTAAAGTATATGGAAAAAAGTGTTCTACTTGTAGATGAGATCTGCACCAGACTGCTCACTGAAGACTTCCTGTGGGTTCCTATTTATCATAGGATGATTTCCTATCCATATTCAGTTTCAGTTATGCTCATGAAAGTATATTCAAGACTATAAATGACTTAGAGTGATAGCTGTTATTTTGCAAAGAACTGTTTGGCTTTCCTGCCTCTTGGAAATGCCTTGAGTATTTTATTACAAAGTACCTTCTCAGACTGAGATGGTGAGTGAATAATGTGTCTTATATTAAATTGTTGAGATAAACTTAAAGAGTTTCAGTATTTTAATAAATGTAACACTTCAGTTCTGGTGATTCAGGCAATTAATAATGATAGTAGCAGTTTCTATAGAGTACTGATACTCGGATATCAATAATTCCCTCAAGCAGGGATCTCTCCTGGTGCTTTAGATCTTTTGAACATTGTGTTTGAGCTTAAACAACTTAGAGCTGTTCAGAACTAGGTTAGAAAATTGCTTGTAAACTTTGCCATATGTTCTGTCCAATAATTTGAATGCTTTAAGATTCTTTTTTTAAAAGCCTCTTTTCTGTGTTATGGAGTGGTTAAGTCTTTAACAGTGTTGTCCAAGGTGGTAGTGGATTTGGGATGGCTGTAGTTTTTCAGCTGCTTTAAGTACTTTGAAAATGTTTGTGCGGATTGACAGGCATTTCACCACACAGCCTGTTGTTCAGTGCTATCTGAAAACCAGCTGCTGCTATATGTCTGCTTACGAACCTCCCTGTGACATCAGGAAAGCATATTGAATAGTTTTGCCATTTTTGGCCTAGGTCACCATTTGTCTAATGCTATTTTCTCTTACTGCTCAAGGGCACAGTGGCTTAAATTAGTTTTCAGATGCTGTAATGATACAAAAAGGGAATTGGTGGCTATTTATTTGATCCCTTTATACACATCTGCTTACAAAAACACATCTAAGTCTACAATCAAAACTATGCAATCTTTTCATTATTTTAATGTTTGGGGTTTCTTTGACCTTACAAAAAGCCAGATGGTGCAAGTTTACTTCACATTTGAAGCAGCACTTAATTCTCCTCTTCAGTGTTTTGTACCCTGGTTTTCCTGTGTTTGCAGGTGTGTGCTCACAGTGGTGTTACAGCCTTAGGAGTTTTTCATGGTGTTGTTAACGTGCATTGTTGCTGTTAGTTGCATAAGCAGTTCCTGCAGGAATTGCAGCTTGTTTTAATTTTACTGCAGGGACACAGAGTCCATCTACTGAGAAGATCAGCTCTTTTTAGCCAGTTATTCTTCGTTCTTTGTTTCTTTGCATTATTTTATAATAAAAAGGAAGCTAACACTTGTAATTTAGCACTGCAAGTATTCATCAGGAATGTTTGATTATATGCATTCATTAGCAATATTGACATGCAGAATGTGGAAACCCCTCCATGTGCGTCAAACGCGACTCATTAATATGCTCAAGCAAGTTCATTTGCATGCAGCCATTTATTTGCAGTAGTCACAAAATGGTGGGCCTTCAGTTCTTTTCTTAAAAACTATAAAGTAGGAAGGTGGGTGAATGACTTCTGGGATGATAGAGGCTGGAACTAAACTGGCCACGCAGCTGGCGACTGAGTTCGTTACTCTGTGCTGTTGTTAGGAGTGCAGTGTTAACTTATATCATCTGCTGCCTTGCTGCTAGAACACTTGCCTTTTTCTTTTTCCTCCATTCTTGGCTTCTGCAAAGTAGAAATATATGAGACAAGATCAACATAGCATAGAGTTCCATGAAAATTTTAGCTGGGGTGCGGTTTGTGGTGTATTGAAAGAGCAGCATTGCTGAAAAATAAAGCTAGTGTATGATCTGAAATGAACTTCCAACTCTGAACCATCTGGCAGTATTCAAAATATAACATTAAAAGAACAGATCTGTAGAAGCACATTATTCTCATAATTGGTGCCAAAGAAAAGGAAAATACAACTTTTAGTTTCTAAGTAAATAAATGTGGCTAGCATTCTCATCTTTGGAGAGCAGAGGACTGAGCTTGGGAATAGAGAAAACAACCAGACTTTCCATGACCAGTGACTTGCAGCTCTTTTTTTTTTTGAGGTTCGGTAGGATTAGAGCTCTTGAAGGCAAGTCTAAATTGATGAAGTATATTGGATACTCAGAAAATTAGAGTATTGCAAACCACAAGAGAAGTAATAAGCTGTTAGTAATCTGAACAGTTGCTGTCCTGGATGATAGAGGTAATATTGTGCTTAGTTAAAAATCTCTCAAATAATAAAATTTTAACTTTGTCTTGTGTGTTTCTTTGTAGTTGGAGACAAAGTTCCTGCTGATATAAGAATTACTTCTATCAAGTCTACAACTCTGAGGGTAGACCAGTCCATTCTCACAGGTATAGTTTCTGTGAATTTTGGATATTGATGTGCGTATTTGAAAATGCCTTTTCACAGTTTGTTTATAATAATCCTTTAGAAACAAGCCTGTAGCTATTCAAGTACTATGTGGCATTTGAGTGCAATAAATTTCTGATTTGGTAACTTAACTGATCGAAAGACAGAATGGGTTGCTTTAGCATTGGTTGTACGTGTTTGCTTTAGTGGGATGATCATTCTTACTGAGACTTGTAAGGCTTTTTTAGTCTTTCTCCCCCTTCCACCACCCCAAAGGGACACAATAGTAACTTGTGGGGAAGCTAATTTAAAAAATAAAGAATTTCTACCCTAGTCTATGCCGTCTTCTGAGTTTGAACATGTCACTGCTCGAACATGAAAGTATGGAAAATTTTCTACATGTGTTCTGTAACAGTTACCCATTTTCTCTTATGAGAGAATAAATTGAAATACAGGCAGTTTAGAAACTGCTGTAACTGACAACTCAGTACACTAAAGCCTTATTTGCTGCAATTCTGAGCACACGCATTCATGTGTTTTCTGGTAGCAGCTCTCCAGTGCAGGAGCTAAATTTAGAGCACTTTTCTGATTTGTTGAAAACAAAACAAAGTAGCAGTACTTCTGAATATAGGAAAGAAGCTAGGAATCAATCAAGCATGCTGTGTTTTTCTCTCAGCTGGAACATGAAGATCTGTCTGCCTGTTTTGGTAGCATAAATTAACATTAACTAGCCCTGAATTTCAAAACAGTAAAGTATTAATAAGAAACCTATTTTTGATCCTTGAATCTGTTTTGAAACAGACCCCAGAGTTTCTCAGTACAGATCCTGAATAGCACTGAACTGATCAGACTTAGTTATGTTTAGCATAAGAAAATTCAGATACTCTGTATTTGTGAACCTATCAGAACTGAAATAAGGTGGTGGAAGAAATCCACCCAAGGCCCATATCAAGGGAATAATTCCTTGCCTTTGTTTGAATCACAGTATTTTTTTTAAGAAAACCTTTTCTTTTTTGAGCCTATTTTAAGCTGATGCTTGCATCTCCTGACTAATAAAGTATGACTGAGGTCTAAGAGGTACTTAACAAAGGTTTTAAAAGTAGGAAGCATTGGTGCTCTTGAGCTTACAAAAAGTAGTGTGCTTTTAGCTTCAGTTACTGAGGTGCCACTCTGAAATCTGATGCAGTAATTAACATCTGTTTTTGTAGGAAAGAAACCCTTATACCTGTTTGTAGAAACTGATACGTTTAAGGTCTTTATGGAAGTGTTCTCTGAAGACTTCCAACTAACAGATGGCTGCATGGCACTAAAAATAATTAGATCTGCCAGTATAACCATGGTGTGTGCCATCACAGATGTCTGACTGTGGTAATATCTAGTTATTTACATGAGAATACACCTTTTCCAGTGCATAGAGAACAGAAATGCTTGTTACTGCATGAGAAGCACACAAATTATCTAATGCATGCAGTAGATCTTCCTACATTAAAAGGAGTTGAGTGCCAGCTACTTGTCTGTCTTAAAAGACATGGTGTAAGCTTCATTATTTCTGAATATATAAAAAAGTTTACTTAAATCCTTTCCTATTTTCCATAGAAGCCAGCCATTCAATTTTTTTTTGTCAGCTGAAATATTTCCTGTTTCACTTAAGCAACTAAAAGTCATTCAAGGAAATAAGTTTGACATCTTAAAAAAATGTAGGACTGAGGATTATAACTTTTTGATTTCCTATAGGGCTTAAGATGATACTTCTATAATCTAAGACTGTTCTTTGTTTTAGGTGAATCCGTGTCTGTTATTAAGCACACTGACCCTGTGCCTGATCCTCGTGCTGTAAACCAAGACAAGAAGAATATGCTTTTTTCTGTAAGTTATCTGGTTTGAAATTTTCAAAAACTTTATGAAATAATACTGAAGGTGATAAACAAAAGAGTACAGAACTCGAGTCCTCATGTAAAAGCTGCATGACCTCTTTGCCATATTCTCTATGTGCATCGGTGTGCGTCTCTGTATGGCAACCTAAACGGATTGAAAATTAGAAGTAGCTTCTGTTGAAAGCTTTTCTTAGGGAAGATGCTTGTGGAAACCAGTTTATATGAGGGAACTCATTTTTATACTTCATAAGAAAGTCTTGAAGGCTGGAGCACACGTTTAAAGTGCTTTTACACTACTTTTCTGAAGTAGGTCTTCAGACTGATAAAAATGCTCGCACATAAATTGTTGTGTGGCTAAAATTGAGAGGTAGCTTTCTTTATAGAAGTGAAACAGTTTATTCAGATTTGTTTAAAGAATGCATTGAATGCTTTTCAGATGACAAAATAACAATTCACTTTTTGGTAGGTTCCTTGTAGGAAATCTAAATGTCCTTTCTCATGTTAAGTATGTTCACACAGGGAGCCCCGGAGAGCACATCTATTACTCATAGTAAATAACATTAAATCTGGCAAAATACAATCCAAGTTAAAGAGAGGGAGAGCATGTTTAAGATTCCAACTCAAATATGTACTCCTTACTCAGCAGCTGAGCTTGACTGTGCTGCTTATAATAGATCAATACTAATTGATTTTGAGCCCGTTCTGTAATCAGAAATTCTACACTGGCGTAGGCTCTTACGGATACCGGATAATATCATTGTCTTCCTCTTCACCTTTTTCCATAACGTAGCTGAAATAGTCTGGAGTTGTATAAGGTGGTTTTGTTAAATTAAATAACAAACAAAACCTCATTACCAAAACCTGTTTGTAGATTGACTCCGAGTTTTCTCTTCCCTTTTTTTGTTTGCCTTAGGGTACTAATATTGCTGCTGGTAAAGCTATGGGAGTGGTTATTGCAACAGGAGTAAACACTGAAATTGGCAAAATTCGTGATGAGATGGTGGCTACTGAACAAGAGAGGACCCCACTGCAGCAGAAACTGGATGAGTTTGGAGAGCAGCTGTCTAAAGTCATCTCACTTATCTGCATCGCTGTTTGGATAATAAACATTGGTCACTTCAATGATCCGGTTCACGGTGGCTCCTGGATTCGAGGTGCTATCTATTACTTTAAAATTGCTGTTGCTCTTGCTGTTGCTGCTATACCTGAGGGTCTGCCTGCTGTCATTACCACCTGCTTGGCGCTTGGAACCCGCAGAATGGCCAAGAAGAACGCTATTGTTAGAAGTCTTCCCTCTGTGGAAACCTTGGGTTGCACCTCAGTTATTTGTTCTGACAAGACTGGTACTCTGACCACGAATCAGATGTCAGTCTGCAGGGTATGTTGAACTAGCTTCTTCTATTTTAATTTTCCTCCTCAGCCACTCTGTTTGAATAGTCAGAATTACTCGAATTCTTCCGATCGTGAGTCTTTTCGTTCTCATATCATCAAAATCTTGCTTTATTTTCCTAAGATAAGCTTCCACTTCTGATTCAGTTTTCCACTGTGTAGTACTTAAGGCTTTATCTCTTCCCTTATTTAGTCATGGCCAAAAATAGTTGTACCCACTTCATGGAAGAGAAAGTTTTTTGCAAGCAGTTTTCCATTGACTTGTCTGTAATCCATTCAGTCCACTGGTAGTCATTTTGTATGACTTATGCCCTGTTTCAGATGATGCTGTGGAAGTAGAGTGTGTGCAAGTGTAAACACTTTTTAATTTAGCAAGATGGCAATGGTGGAGAAGCTTAGCAATGAGAAAAAGATATAACATTTACTACATTAACTTGGATAGTCTAAGGTGTTTTCACTACAGAGTGGTTCCACCTTTATTTGGTCATCTTATCTTCATTTGCTCCCATTGGTCTGAAGTAGATCACTGTAGTGTTTTCAATGGGCAATATTGAATGACTAATCTGGCAGCTTGGAGGTGCAGCTGACCCTGTCACCAGCACTACCAGGGTCATCTCCAGTGTATGGTGTGTTTTTAGGGAAGCTGAAGTTATGTGTTGCTCACCCATTATTCTTTCCAGTGTTTGTTAATTTGGGACTTGTATAGCTGGTGATTTAACAGAACGCCTGTCTGTTGCCAGTTCTCTGTGCTTCCCATACACTTGATATTCTGCGTAGGAATATGGAAAAAACATTAAGTTCTTCTGTTTAATAATTGTAGGTGTTCCGTGGCATAGCAACTCTGACATCAAATGTTCAGAGTGATTTCACTGGGTTAGAATTCCAAATGTGTCAATGTTAAACACTACACACCAGTATTTTTTGGCAAAAGTTTGTAAGCCTTAAACACTTTATTCTTATGTGATTGATGGGTTTTTCTTTTTAATTCGTGGTTGACTTGTTCTACTTCCTTAAGTATTGTAGTATTAATACCTAAGGGACACAAAGCAGCTGCTCATCAGTATTCCAGAGGAGGTTACTTGCAGTAGAGTTGCATAACTGCCCTAGTCTTTGCAGGGATTTTTTCATCATGCAGGTGCCAAAAGCAGAAGACTTCCTGGTTAACTCATCTTTTAAGTTGTGTTTATTTAAAAGCTCTAAATAATCTACCTCTTATATTTAGAGGGCTAAAATGTTCTAGATACTGTGCAGTACAACTTACTTGGTTCCTTGTTAACCTCTGACAGCTACAGAATAACCTTAATGGCAAGATTTTGTCCTAATGCCTGTAGACAACACGCTTATTCTTGGTTTCACTCTAAGCAGAGAGCTTGCTTAGCTTTTTAAGAAGACTGCTTTACAACAGTAATTCCATTTGTAGTGTTAGTTTTTGTGTTAAGTAGTAACGAGTCCAAAGGAACCCCATGCTGAAATGGTCCCATCAGAAATGATACTGCTATTGGAAGAGACTTGGGAATTGTTGTAACATCATCCTGTGGTATCTCCCTCTGAGAATGCACTTAGTCTGCTTTGTGGGTTTTTTAATTTATCTGCTTGTCTAGTTTTTTGACTTGTAAAATCACTTTGAAGACTGTAGGGTCTCCAGGCGTGGGTGGAGTTCAATAGCAGAACACCTCATTATTAGGCTGTGTTTAGTGAAGGTGCTTGCTTAAAAAAGACAACACAATGAAGGGAAATTAAGATATTTTTAAAATGTAGTATAACAAAGTGGCTTATGCAAACCATGGGTAAGAAGTTCCAGTAAGTTCAGTGAGAAATTATTTTCTTCTCTACTACCACTCTAGCAAGTCATGATAGGAGTAGTACAGCTTCAGGCACTGTTACTTATCTCCATCTTCCCAGATTTGGTTCTGCCTGGAGCTCTTCTAAAAAGGAGACAGAAACAAAGACAAGACTGAGTTGCACATGTCTTATGGGGTACAATTGCATCCTTCAGATTGGTGTCTTTTTTTGGAAATAACATTTCAGCCTGTGCTAGAAGAGCATTTGAGTTGTTTGAATGTTTTTAAGGTACCAGTGTACTGGATGGTAGTGACTTATACCTTGAAAACCAGGACAGGAAACACTTCCACTCAGTGGCTGGTGTTAAGAAAAACCGGCCATAGTCTTGCTCTTGCCAAAAACCTCACCCCTTGGATCTTGAAGCTGATTCTATTTGTAGATGCTTTTACTTTTACTGTGGCGAGAGTTGTCAGTTTCCAAGCTGCCCTATGCTGCTTTTGATGGGAGCTGCTCTTTGAAATGTGTACAGGAGAATTAATGTACCAGCCCAAAGCCCAGGAAGTGCTTGGGTATAGTCAGCATTGTCAAGTGGATGAACAAGTAGTCCTCACAGCAGAGGTTAAGTGTGCGCAGTTTATGTGGTTTTCAACTCTTCCATATACTTGTGCCACAATTCAGTTTTCAAATGAGATTTGCTGAGCAGAAGCGCAGTTTTCTGTACTTCATGCTTCAATATAGGGAGCTGTTCAAACATATATGGGATCAAAGTTCAGGGTGTTGTATCTGGTTTTGTCTAGTTTGTTTATTCAACCTGAACTTAACCTCTTGTATCTGCTTGATTAAGGCCTATTTAAATCTCTTGCATTAATTATTGTTCAAAGGTAGTAACGCTTCTAACTCTAATTTCAGATGTTTATCCTGGACAGAGTCGAAGGAGATAGCTGTTCTCTGAATGAATTTACTGTGACTGGTTCAACATATGCTCCCATGGGAGAAGTGTAAGTGCTCTGTTGAAGTTAAATTTATTTATCTGTTTATCTGTTGATTGTTACTTTATGCTTGGAAAGTGATACATGTAATAATCAATAGCAATTGTTAATAAATGAAATCTCAGCCAGTGAGAAAGCAAACTGAATGGAGAATGTAATTGACAGTAAAAGGAAGTTAAATTCTAGAAAAGTAAACCCTCATGAAATTAGCTAATACCGCCTCCAATATTGCAATGTTCCTTTGATAATCTAAAAATAAATTAGAGGTAGATTAAGAGGATTTACTTAATTGAAATCTTTCTGGACTAGGATTAGTTATCGCAATGCTTCAAAATCAGGTTTATTTTTTGTATTTAAAAGATCTGCATAAATCTGAACAGATGAGCCTCTATTAAAATCTGTGAACTCAGTGTTTCCAATTGCCCTGTTTCAGAGAAGGGAGGAGGTTTTTCTAAGGCAAGTTATGAATGTGTTGCAGTTAATTCTCAAATGTACTGTAAATTCTTGTGTCCTGCCCTCAGCAGTTTATAGGACTTGGTGCCTCTGTGCTTGAATGGATCTGTGTATTTGTCTCAGCATTTGGCATTTGAGCTGGTGTTAAACCAAGTCCCTTAGGAAAGGAATGATACGCTTGTTTTGTGTTATCAGTTGCAAGTCTGCTCATGGGATAAATGGCTCATCCTGACAAATTTAGGGGACTTCAGGATTTTGCTTCTAGGAGAACCTCTTCGTACTGGATAGCTACAGCTCCTTTTATTTGGCCAGTCTTTCACGTGTTATTAATTTTATAACTTCAGTTTTACTTGCAGAATTGGAATTCTACTGTGTGTGAAGTAGAATTAAGATTCAATTATTGTAAACGTTTCAGCTTGTAGAGTTTCACATGCGTGCCTCTGACTCCATGCAGTCTTCCTTGATCTCACTAGTGATTATCTCTGTTTAATTTTCATAGCAGTTAAGACCATAATGTTCTCAGCAGCTGGAAATCTTTAATTCCCCAACTCTTGTTTCAAAGCTAATTGCTGTCAAAAGCTTATGCTTTCATTTCAGGAAATGGCATTTACTTAGGCAAGGTGACATTCTAGATCTCTTAAAGCATCCAGATATTGTGCTTTAGTGGGTCTTGCAAGAGCCCTAGATAAACAAAATAATAAAATGTAGCGTGGTGACAGATGTTGAGTATAATAAGACAGTCATCAATGTATGTTAGTGTTCTATATTTACTTGCTGAAATTGTAGAAATGCGAAGAAGCGTCTTAATCGCTTTCATAAAGAACATTCTGTGAAAGGGAAACTGCCACAGAAAGGTATCCTGGAGGATAAGGAAACAAATAGCTAAATCCTCAAACCTGTAGTGCTGATTTATCTCTGCAGTTATAGACAGCTTTTTTAAATGGGTGGCTTTGAAAGAATTTTAATTAAGGTGACTCTACCTTGGATTGCAAACTGTCCCTGAAAATGTAGTTGGTCAAACAGTTTGGAGTAGTTTTGTCAGTCTCAGCACACACAGTGCACTTGCAAACTGAGAACATAAAACTAACAATAACTAAGAATTGTGGCAAAGTCTGGCAGATAGCATTTGTTTTTCAAGTGAATTAATCTTTAGCTGATCAAAAAGCCCAAATGTTTAAGGAGAAGAAAAAAAACTATGCAGAATTGACCCCAGCAATTTAAATTCCATGTGGACTTGCTATTCTTCAGGAATTGTTGATAAGGAACACACAGAGAAGGAAAAAAAATAAATAACCAACACTGGTATGACAAGTTATGGATATTCAAATGTGCTGGGTTTTTTTTATGTTCAGAACTAGTGAAAAAAGAAGTATCAGCTGTGATAGACAGGGTGACAAACTGAGAGCTGCTGGTAAAGAGTTGAGAGTTCGAAGCCACTGCTTATGGCTGTCAATATATATGCAAAATGGAACTATAAAACTGTACTTTTTTAAAGATGGTTTTTGTCCACGTGCTGTGTTACACAACGCTGGGATTTGTTTGCAAGAGGCTACACAAAAGCTTACGTAATCAGACATGTAGTCTGTGTTATGAATTCTTATGGAGAGTGATCCATGGCTTTCTAGCACCAGATCTCTTTTCCCCCTCCTTGAGGGCTTTAATGAAAGATGTTATAGATGAGTTACGTCTTACTAATTTTTTGGGGGGAATAACAGTATTGACCACTGTCTTGGTTCTCTAATGCTTACTCTAGAAGTAGGCTGATTTTCCAGACAATGAATTATTTTACTGTCTGTTTCCAAATGTGAAAGCAAAGAATTTGCTGCTTGTTTGTGATGTCCAAATGGTGCATTTCTTTGGGAAAATGTACCTTCCCTCTTTCTAAAGACTTCAGATGTTCATCATTAAAACTATATTACTGCTAGTAAAATTGTATTTCTTCTCCAGCAGAATTTGTATTGTGAAATAACTTAACTTCCATTGGGTTAGGAGTTTCACATATAATACAGATAAATTTTTGGGAAATTTAAGAGGCCAAATCTGCGTTTATGCCTGCCTAGTCTGTGCGTTTCATACAGGGCAGTAAATCTGCAGAATATGAGTAAGACTAAGGAAGCTAAGCTCCTAAGCTATCCAACAATATCCCAATCCTGCCGGGAACTCTCCTCCAAGTGCTATGCATACTCTAATACTGCTTTCAGATACCTCTTCACTGAGTTCTTCACGGTTTTGTAATTCAGGTAGTGATTCCATTGATAACCATGTCATTCTGTTCATGACTGTTTGACCTAAACTTCAGAACTCACCTTTATCAAATCTGCTCTTCTCAACAATTCCTGGTTCTGTAGTTCTAAGTCCATAACTAATAAGCATTGTACTAAATGGAAATACAGTAAAGGGATTAATGAAGGGAAAAAGGTGAGGTGCTAATACTAAATAACTAACTTAAATCTCCCCCTCTTCTTCCTTTGGAAAGGCATAAAGATGACAAACTTATTAAATGTAGCCAGTATGATGGCCTTGTGGAACTTGCAACGATCTGTGCGCTCTGTAATGATTCCTCTTTGGATTACAATGAAGTAAGTACATATTCTAGAACAGAGGAAAGTGTGAGAATGAGGATAAACATTTGTTCTCATCTGTCTGTGTAATACCTTTCAGTGGTAGATCCCCTTCTGGTCAAGGGGGAGAGTATTTAGGTCCTCTGAAGTATTAATACTCCTGTGTTTTTGTTTGCTTTGTGTTAACTAAAGGCTAAGGGAGTATATGAAAAAGTTGGTGAAGCTACAGAAACGGCGCTTACCTGTCTGGTTGAAAAGATGAACGTGTTTGACACAGACTTGAAAGGACTTTCTAGAATTGAACGAGCAAATGCTTGCAACTCGGTCAGTACTCTTTTATCTGGAATTCACTGGGGAGTGAGTTTTATCTAATATGGTATGTTTTATCTAAATGCATTTTTATGCTCTTTTTTTTAATAAGGTGATAAAACAACTCATGAAGAAAGAATTCACTCTGGAATTCTCAAGAGACAGAAAGTCTATGTCTGTCTATTGCACACCGAACAAACCAAGCCGCACATCCATGAGTAAGATGTTTGTAAAGGTCAGTTCCTCACTTGAGAAAGTGTAGTAATGGAATGGTTGCAAATGTAGCACAACACTGAAGTCTGGCACAAACTGCAGCTTGAAGATGAAGGAAAGACTTGAATTTGAGCAAATGTTGTCATGGAAAGGGGTTTACTAAGCTACGTATTTGGGGTTTTTTTTTTTTGCCTCTGCAGGGTGCTCCTGAAGGTGTCATTGACAGATGTACTCATGTCCGTGTTGGAAATGCTAAAATACCATTAACCTCAGGAATTAAGCAGAAAATAATGTCTGTCATTAGAGAATGGGGAACTGGTAGGGACACACTGCGTTGCTTGGCCCTGGCGACCCATGACAATCCACCCAGAAAAGAGGAAATGAATCTTGAGGACTCTTCAAATTTCATTAACTATGAGGTAGGTTTAGTAATGTATCCTCTTCACGCTTCTCCCTTTCCCAAACTGGAGAATGGCAACTCCTCATGTTTGATTCTTCCTTGGGGAAGCTATGTCTGAGAATGTTCTCTTTTTGATGTCAGAAACAGTAGTTAACCACGTGTGGAGGGAATGCTCAGTTTAAGAAGAAATTATGTGTCCCTTTTAAGCAACTTAACAGAACACTCCCAAGTTTTATCCCTTGTTTATGATACCTGTCACTCCTACTTCATTCTCCCAGGTTATTCTACGTTTTAAAGAAAAACAGTCTGTGTGTGTTCTTGGTGGCTGCTGCTTGGGTAAAAGTATAAGAAAAAAATCAGTTAAACAGCCACCTGCAACTTGTATTATTTTGTGTGTATACATAAGGTCCTCAGGATCACTTAATTTGTTTCCACAGAGACTGACTGAAAAAAATTCCAAAAATTGCATTGTGGTTTCAGCTCTAATGCTTTTCAGTTTGACATTGCTCAACTGCAAAATCTCTTTGGGGTTTTTGTGATGAAACATAACCTGCCATTTTGTGCTCCGAGGGTCGAATTCACTTCCCTTCCTCCCTACTGACAGCTGCAAAAGCTCTGTCTGATTGTCATCTTAGCTATGCTGTAGTTTTCCAATGAAATTTGTGCCTTGGATTTAGAGGGGGAGAAATGACTACAGTTGCATGCGAGTTTTTGGCTTGTGCACTGTGCTTCTGGAACTGATTATGAAATAAAAAAGACTTGGCTGCTGGAGCACACCTTGACTAATAAAACAAGCACATTTGAAGCAAGGTATATTTGGAAAGGTAGGATCCCATTTCAGTGTGATCGTGAGCTGAGAATTAAACTGTCCTCCCATATTCTCTTCATGTAGATGGTACCATGTAGCATTATGATTCCAAGAGCACTAAAAATTCTCATTACCTCCTCTTACTTGCTAATATGCTTGTAGATTTGTGACCTTTCAGTTCTTCTCTAGCTGTCTGAATTCAGTGTCAGAGCCCTTTTAGGGGAAAAAACCCTGAGGCAAGAGCAATTGTATCACGCATAATACACTAGTTTTGACCAAATGGCAGGATGCCCTAGGCCTTGGTGTCTTAATTGCTCAGAATATTGTGGACAGGAATGAAGACAAATGTCACTACACTGACATAATTAGCACGCAATCACAACCATAGTTTCACTAACATCAGATCAGAAGTCTACAGGATCTTGCACTAAAGCTTAGTGCTGTCCTCTTGTTTCAGACCAACTTGACCTTTGTCGGCTGTGTGGGAATGCTGGATCCCCCGAGAATCGAAGTAGCTTCCTCTATAAAGCTGTGCAAACAAGCTGGTATTCGAGTTATTATGATTACTGGTGATAATAAAGGCACAGCAGTAGCTATTTGCCGCCGCATCGGTATCTTTGTGGAAGATGAAGATGTCTCTACAAAAGCCTTTACTGGTCGTGAGTTTGATGAACTCTCACTTGCTGCCCAGAGGGATGCTTGCCACCATGCCCGCTGCTTTGCTCGTGTGGAGCCTTCCCACAAATCTAAAATTGTTGAGTTTCTTCAGTCTTTTGATGAGATTACAGCTATGGTGAGTAATTGAACTTTCCCTTGGTTTGAAAGGCACACGCTATGTTTAAACTCCAATGATGCCTTGTCAGACTGATGCCTCATTCTGGAAAACACTTCTTCCACCTTTCCCTCAACTCAAAGCCTCATACCTTGCACTTAAGAGATTTTTAAAGGTTCAAAACTATAGTATAAAATCCTTTCTGGTCCTACATGTAAGTGCCCACATGGATTTTTTTTTTTTTAAATTCTTTTTTAGACTGGTGATGGTGTCAATGATGCCCCTGCATTGAAGAAAGCAGAAATTGGAATTGCTATGGGTTCTGGTACTGCAGTGGCTAAAACTGCTTCTGAAATGGTTTTAGCAGATGATAACTTCTCAACTATTGTAGCTGCTGTGGAAGAAGGACGTGCAATATATAACAACATGAAACAGTTCATCCGTTACTTGATCTCCTCCAATGTTGGAGAAGTTGTTTGGTAAGTTTAAAATGGTTTGGTTTCTTTTTTATTTCAACTGGAGTAGAGATGGGGTCCTTTGTTAGTTATTTCTTCCAGTATTTCTCACGAAAACTAGAGCAACAGGTTCTCCAGGTGATCGATCATCGTGGTTGGGCAGAAGTCTGCATGGTTCTGTCAGAGCCTTTACTGGAGAATTTTAGCATTCCACTAAAGATTCACATTGCATTGCATGTCATATTCTAGCTCAGCAGGTGGCTAAATGCTTTACAGTTATTTTTTTTACTGGAATAATTATCTAGAATAGGAAAATAAAAGCTGTAATCAAATATTACAAGCTCTGGTATTTCAGATAACCTGGCTGTAGATAGAAGCTTAGGTGTTCGTTTAACCTCGAGTTACAAAACAATGTCTTCTGGGTCTTTGGGAGGAAGGGTGACCCAATACCACAGAATGCATTTCAGCTATCAGAATGTAAATACTCATCTCCTGACAGTTGCTTATTTCAAAGCATACTTCTTCCCAGAGTGGAATATAGCACAGCAATTTTCTCACCTTGTGTCTTGTAGACTCTAGAGCTGTCTTTCATGTGGCTCTTGCTGCTGCCCCTGTTAGTGTTGTGTTTATTCACACAGCCTTGGAGCCACGAAGGTTACATGCTCATTAGATTTTTGCAGGGGCTAGCAGTGATCTAGCTAAATGAAGCTTAGTCATTGGAGCTAAAATGCTGTTACATCTGCAAAAGTTTTACTGTCTGTTTAGTTTAGAAAACTAAAACCAGAAAAAAAATGCTTCAAAACTTACATGCCACTGGTTAGAAGTGTTTGCTCTTGAATATGTTTTTAGTTTTCTGAATGTGAACATTTGGCTTGTGATGTTAAATGGATCTGTTCAAGAAAACAACAGTAATGCTGCAGGTTTAGGCTTGAGCATTAAAAGGACTTATTTACATGCAAAAGAATAAGCTTATAATTGGTGGGGTTTTTTTTAATAGTATCTTCCTGACTGCTGCCCTGGGTTTTCCTGAAGCTCTAATTCCTGTCCAACTGTTATGGGTAAACCTTGTGACGGATGGTCTCCCTGCTACTGCTCTGGGCTTTAATCCTCCTGATCTTGATATCATGAATAAGCCACCACGCAACCCTAAAGAGCCACTGATCAGCGGATGGCTCTTCTTCCGTTACCTGGCTATTGGATGTAAGTAGTAATGGCTTTCCTTTCTTAAGTAAATTTAGGCAAGTAAATTTTTGAGATCCACTTGAAAGAAGTTTGTCTGATCTCCAGGTGAGCTGCAATCTTGAAAGCTACAAATGGATGTTCTGTGGGACTGGTTATTTTTCTTCATTGTGTTTCAAGATTCATTCTGTTTTGCACATTGCAGATATTAGTACAGTATTAATGATTATTTAATTTACAACTGGTGGAGCAGATTTCTTGCGTGAAGATAGAAGAAAAGCAGTCTAATTTTTTTTTACAGTGTTGGAGGCCTTGAGGTAGAAGTTAAGTCTGGCAGGTGTGATCCTCTTGCACACAGTCCACAACACTGAAAAAACCACTTTGTTTTCTTTTAAGGTTATGTTGGTGCTGCCACGGTGGGTGCTGCTGCTTGGTGGTTCATTGCTGCTGATGGTGGTCCAAGAGTTACCTTTTACCAGCTGGTATTCGCTCAGTTTAATACCTTTGGGGGCAGAGGGGAGATACATGCTTCTTTAGACTTGTTACTGGAAATGACTAGAAAAACAGTAGGATAAAGAACTTTATATAACAAGATGTTTTCAGACTTATTACTGTAAAACCTATCATGATTAATTAGTTTTAATACTAAAGGTCTATGGTGGGATACCTGAGCTTCGAAACAATTTGAAAGACTAATTGGTGTCTTATAGGAGTCACGTTAGGAAATTTTCAAATACTCACTGATTATTTCATAATGGTCTATTTTACATTTTAAAAGTTAAGATGTGGAAGTGAGTTTACGTTGTTCTGTTTTAGAGCCATTTTCTGCAGTGCAAAGAGGACAATCCAGACTTCTTTGGTGTCGACTGTGTGGTTTTTGAGTCTCCATATCCAATGACAATGGCTCTTTCTGTACTTGTCACCATAGAGATGTGCAATGCCCTAAACAGGTTTGTATGTCCAAGCAGGAGAGTAAAGGTGCTGCATAGCTTTCCCCAAATCCTGCTTTTTGTGCCGTTTGATTCTTAGGGCATGGACAGCTCAGATAATGAAGAATGAGTCATGTTTCCTTTCTGAATCCTGGTAGTGCAAACAAAATGACTCTCTTAGATAGCATTTGAGATTTCTTATCATAAGGTATATTTTTAAATCTGCCAATTCACTCTGGTATTTTACTAAGCATGAGCAACTGAAATATTTTCCATTATTTCTAATCTGAAGTTAATCAATCAGATTATCCCTTCTTTGTTGGTATAAAGTGATATCAAGGACAACTAAAATAAGAATGCTGAAGATATGGAAAATAGTTTTTCCTGCCCTAAGGGAGTGTAGTTTAGCCAATTAATATTAGATTATAAATGGAAACCACTAAATAGCACAATGTCAAGGGTATTTTTCTTCAAATAGCTTAGAGGTCAGTGAATTTAAAAACAAATAAACTTTAAATACAAGTGTACTGTGATCGTCCTACATAGTAAGATATTGCTCTACATCTGGTGTTCTGGATCTCTGCCTTTTCTACATCATAGCCTAAATGCAGATTGACTCTGAAGAGCAGAATTAAAGAACAAGCATTAAGAAGGTTCAAGTACTTGACCTTCTGTGTAGCCAGTCTTTAGGTGAACTTGAGAAGGGGCTGCAGGGGGTCCCAGGCATCCAATAAGACTGGGAGGATCCTGTCTTACGCTGCCATACCTGTCTTACCCTTACCCCTCCCATGGAGAGGATGTCAGGGCCTTAGCAAAAAAGGTGGACTAGATCAGGAAAGAGCAGAACACATAAAACCTTTCACAAATAAATGAGGCTGAATGTGACTGCTTTGCTAAGCAGACTTCCAAGGCAGTTTAGAGTTACAACATAGATATATATAAAAACCGTATCTAGGTGTCTGTCTTCCCTTCATGGCTGGCATAGTTGTGACTCGCCATGCTGGTTTTCTTTCCAGCTGTTTTTCTGATGTATTGATTTTCCTTTTGGTGTATTTTATGTACACATATGTTCCATGTCTCTCTTGCAGTCTATCAGAAAACCAGTCCTTGATGAGGATGCCCCCATGGGAGAATATCTGGCTGGTGGGCGCTATTTGCTTGTCCATGTCACTCCACTTCCTTATCCTTTATGTGGAACCACTGCCAGTAAGTGCCTGTATCTTACACCTATCCCTGACCTTGGAGATAGAAAAAAAAAAACCTTGCCTGGAGCTAAAGGCAAGGAATGGAGGGATGGAAAATACGTAACGCTTGGCTTTCCTTTCAGATAATTTTCCAGATCACACCTTTGAACCTGACGCAGTGGCTGATGGTATTGAAAATCTCACTACCTGTCATTCTGCTGGATGAAACACTTAAATATGTGGCCCGTAACTACCTGGAACCTGGTAAAGATAGTGTGCAGCCTGCCACCAAACCGTGTTCTTTGTCAGCATGCACCGAAGGAGTTTCCTGGCCGTTTGTGTTCATTACTATGCCCTTGGTTATCTGGCTTTACAGCACAGACACTAACTTTAGTGATATGTTCTTGTCCTGACTGACATGGTGACAAGTTTTACATTCAAAGAAAAAGGTTTAACTTAATTTTTTTATTGTTTAGAGCAACTGTCTATTTCTGCTGAATTTTCACATGAACATATTTGCCGGTGATGGAGGTTTCATAATCTAGATTTTGGTTTTTTTTGCTTTTTCTGACTTCAGTGGGGGCAATATATTCCTCTTTTATACACAGTTAAAGTGTCCATTGACATGTACAGAGAACTAACACTATTTTATGCAAATATTTTTTTGTAGATGAAAAGCATGTACAGTGTTCTGTTCAATAGTCTATTCATCTTGTAAAAAAAGTAAATTTTTTTTTGAGCCAGCGGACACTATCAAACTAAATTGGCAGCAGATTTTAGGGAATGAATGTGTGTTGTCTAAAACTAAAAAAGCATGTAACTGTTTGTCTTCTGCATGACCATTCAAACTTAATTTGTCATAAAGTCAGGTTTTATTCATAAGCAGAACTTTCTGCACTGGGTAGAGAGTACTGCTACCTCGGTCAAGATTTCTTCTTGGTTTCCACCCTTCCTGTTCCCTCACTCTCGGTTCTTGACTGTCCTTGTTTACACCACTTTCTGTATGAGGTATGCCTAATCTTGCTCGTGCAGAAAACATCGTTCCAGGTGCAGCCTTCTGGGGTTCTTCCATAATCTCAACACGCGTAGGGTTGGTTTTTTTAAGTTTATTTATTTGTCTATTGTATTTTATTGTAACAGACCTTATTTTGCCAGTGTTGCCCATTATACAGGGATTAGGGAGAGCTACTTCTGTCTCCTTAAATCTAAAACAAGCTTTAACAAACACAATCTGTTTTAATTCAAAAGAGGATTTAGCTTGGGTTTTAATACCTTGTTTAGATGTGTCAAATTATTTCTTTCTCCCCCCCCTTTGAGATCAAAACTTGCAATGAGACCTGGAAAAATAACTTGCACTGCATAGATAGAAATTGGCTTAGGGCACTCATGATCAGGTGTATACGTGGAGTTACTCTGCTGGCCTGTTGTTAAGCCTGACTTGAAGTAACAAACTCGTGTGTGTGTTTTGTAAAATCTGTAAATAGCACATGACCAAATTGAACATATTGTATAGAACTATTTTTATTTTGATGTGGCACTAACCACCTTCATTATTACGGTAAATGTTAAAGCATGTTTTCAAATTCAGTCCTGTATCAACAACGTGTAAGTCATTAACAGTCCTAACTGTGGTGTTTTTCTCCAATGCCTTCCAACTTTCATCGACTAAAGTGAGTATTTCTTTTCCATTTCACCATGCCAGTGGTGACTTGCTGTAAAATAGCATATGCTGTATACATGTTGAAGAATAAATAGTAATTTCCTTCATTCCCATGCTGTGTTTTGTCAAACTCTGCTGTGCTACATTATTATCACCACTTTAGACTCTTGTTTTGTGGTCTGAAGCTCAAATTACTGATTCTAAAGGCAAAGCATTTGCTTTTGCTTCAGTGTATTTTGGGTCTTGTTTTATAGCACCCAGGAGCCTCAGTGCCCCAAGACCTTACAGCTTTTGGTCTTAAGTTTGAGATAAAATTGGAAAAAATCTGTAACTTAAGACAGCAACAGCTGTTCACATGAATGTTTAGTTTCCAAAACACTCTGGTACTCGTGGTCAGGTGCTGGTTTACTCCAAAGCTTTTTCTTGCTCTGAAGTACAGGATGTCCCTCTGAGCCCAGCACCCATTCCCCGTCCCCAGTATCTGCAGTGCTCAAAGTGCAGGGGCTCCTCTTTGCAAAAACAGCTTATTGTTTCCAGTAAATGGAAACATTTTGTGCAGTGGCCATATGAAAAGACAAAAGAATGGTCTCAGCTTAACAGGATGGTCTTTGAGAATTGTGCTGGGGTCACCATGTCTTTGTAGAGTAGCAGGTGCTGCGTTATCTTCTAGCTCAGTATGCTGTAACGATCAAATTCAAACAGCTTTCTTATTCCTCATAGAGGAAAGTGATAGTTAAAAGCTATGTTCTGTTGGTGCCAGCTGGAATTCAGTGAGCACAGATAATTCCCTAGGTTTCAAGCTTTCAGATATAGATGATAACTTCAAAATACACAGACTCTATCTGAAATTCCACTGTGTTGCAGATACTCACTGTTTAGATTGATGCTAAAATGACTCGGGGGAGCTGGACCTGGTGATGTAGTAGATGTGTTGCTGAACTGTTGGCATTTAAATCCCATTGAATGCCCTCTTTAGCGTGGAAGTAACTGTTTTCCAAATTAAGGCTTTGCATACCACAAAACCAATGGCCAACACAGACTGTTTGCTTTATCGATAATAAATGAGCAATATGAGACTTGTTCCTGTTTCTTGACATGAAAAAAAAGGGTCATGTGATTTAGGGTTCCTTGAGATCAAAATATGTTCAGTATGTTATTTGTTAGAAACAAGTAATAGTGAGTTCTACATGATCCTAAAATTATAGACAAGCACTTTCCAGGGGCAGGAACACCACTGAGTCTTGGAACACTGGTTCTGTGTGAACCTTGGTGGGCTTTTAAAGCCATGTATCCAACCGTCACCATGCTGCTTGTACAGTCCTATTCCTGTCTCTATGCCAGATAATCCTGCCATATATCCCCTTTCTCCTCGTCTCTAAAAAGTGGAAGGAGAAAATGACTGTTAATAAGTAGAATTGATTCTTCAGCTTCTCTGTTGGATCTCTGTCCATGGTGAAGATTAATCTTGCAGCTTGTGTCATGGATTTCCATGCTGACATCCAAGAGCTTGCTTTTATTGGATGTCTCAGGGCACTTGCATTAGAGCCTTGTGTTCCTTGGAGCTTGCCTTTGAAAGCTGGGTGACTGATAAGAGCAGTGCTCATCCCTGCAGGCTTCAGAGGTTACAGGAACAGTCAGGTTTTGTAAATCAATCTCAACGTGCCCCAGTCTGGCTGTCCAAATTTTCCTGTAGAAATGGAGCAATAGGGTTCCTGAAGATGGGCATTTATTTATCTAAGGTTCCGTGACAGCTGTTGCTGTGCTTTCAGTCCTTCTGTTTTCCAAGTGCTGCCACTGCATGGTATAAATGCCAGCCTTATGTAGTCTGTACTGGCCACATGTTAAGAGCTACCCTGAGCTTCCTCCCAGGCAGTGAAGCTCCCTCCCCTGAAGCCACTGCTCTGAGCATCCTTGTGATCTTGGAGCCAGAGCGCTGTGGAGCTTGGCTTAACCCCTCTCCAGCTGCGTTGGCTGTGGGAGGTTGCTCGAGAGTGCTCCTGCCATTAGAATAGCAGGAGGCAGCTGATGAATTGGCTTTTCAGTTATAGAAACCATAGAAATAGAGTGCAAGGTTAGTAATGCACCAGAAGAAAAAGTTTTTACAGATGTCATCTGTGTGTGTAGGTCCTGCTCTTCTTTAGCTCCCAGGCCTTTCATCTAGGGAGACGAAGAAGAGAGGGCTTTTCAGTTTGGAATAGACTCACCCACATCTCAAAGTCGAAATTCAGTTTCTTTGTTTCCAACCTCCTCGCTGTATTGAGGTCCTCTGGGGATGGAAATAGGTAACTCCTGTTTTAATGTGTTAGCCCTGTGAATATATAAACAGAAGCACTTATTTGAGCTGAAATAACTCAGTTAAACAGGCCTTATCTCCCACCCCATTTTTTTATAAAATAACTTTATACTTTCTGTTTCCCTTTGCTGTCATCTCACTGAGCTCTTTCATCTCTGCTGTTTTCTGGATTCTTTAGTGTCTCACATATTGCTACTTATCCTCCAGTGTGAGAGGTGTGTAAGAGTCCTGTGATGGGTGCTACCTCGTGCTAGGAACACCAGGGAGGATATCAGCTCGTCCTGGGAAACCAGTGGGGTTTGGTATGAGCACAGCTCCCCCTGAATTGGATGTTCTGTAGCCTGGTCTGAATCAGAGCAAAGTCAGTGGTCAGGCAGCCGCACTTGTACGTCAACAGTTTAGACAGGGGCTTTTATCTTCCTGGTGCCTTGGGGCCTCTCTGCTTTCAAAAGTGAGTGATTCAAAGTACTGTTCGTGAGCTACACAATGAGCTGCTCCTATTTGCTGGCATCCAAGCAATAAAAATAGTTCTTACTTGGTTTCTCAAAGTACTATTGCAAATCAGTAAGTATGAAAGAGGCTGCAGAAAAATATATACCCATCTGTCAAAATGCTGCAAGGCTTGTGTTTGTAGGGATCGTTTTGGAGAAGGCTAACGAGATTTTAATCTGATGATAAAATGGAGTACAGCAGTCCTGTCACTGTTCCAAGAACACAGCTGATGCACAGAATATACATGGTAAACAGCTTAAAGATGGTTGAATTTGCTGAGATGAAGGGAGGTAAAACTGATACCAAGTTGTCTGTCTCTTGCACCTGTCTTGTTTACTTTTTTGCACTTCTAACCATTAACTGTTTCCCTAATCTCTGCTAATTACATCCTTAATTACATTAATATGCATTTTCAAATCTTAGCAGGAGGGCCTAAATTTTGTAGTGTTGAAGCAGTGTTTTGAAGAGCCACTGTCAAGTCCTAGGGAATGAGTGCCTTGTTCTCCTCTCCCAGGCACAAGGCTAACGTTATTCTGTGTGTTGGGGGTAAAGTACAGCTGTAGCTTTATTACGTTGTACTCTGCCCTCTGCCTCCGCCTTCATCTCTGTAGTTTAATGACTTCTTCAAAGCTTTCCTACTGCTTCCCAGAATAAGCTGCATAACTTGGAAGAGGGACATTGTCAGGTCACTTTGGGGCCAAACTTGCAATATAAAGCCCTGATTAGAAAAAAACACCCTTAATGTTCTTAAAAAGCTTGAGCTCAAACTGTGTTGTGGAGCTTGGAAGTAAGAATTGCAAATAAGGGGGACTTGTCCTTTGCCACTGGTTGGGCAGAGAAGAGCAAAAGCCATCTAAGTAAGTCTTAATTCTCTTCCTCTGCCGACTTCTGTCAGAAGCACTGACTTTGCTGATAAAGGGAGCTCTGCTGCCTTCGGGAGAGCTGAGCCATAATCCAGAGTTCTAGGCTTTAAGAAGCAAAGTAACCTGAGAGTGTCCCTTCAATGACAGAGCAGCCAGTTATCAAACTTAACATCCTTTCTTCTGTCACTGTTGATCTTAGTCCTGCTTGTATAATGATACTTAGCATTCCTCCTTTCATTAACTGATGCCTTTTCTTTCTTTCCTTTTCAGCAATACTGGAGTAATCGCTTCCTAAACAATTTTGCAGAAATGTAAGGTTGTTCTGTTGCGTGCATGTGTTTTTAGCAACACATCTACCAAAATTTCTGCATGTACCATGTGTAAAGATTCTTTGCTTTCCCTAAAACAAAACTCATTGTGTTCTCTGTGGAAGAAATGTGTGGTACCATTAGGACTTCATTATACAGATGTACAAACGTGCAATAGCGCTTACCGAATTGGAAACTCTCTCCAGAGAAGTTTGGTTTCTGTGCTGCATGGAGAAGAGTTTGTTTATCCTTGAACAAGAATCGCCGAGCTGTCAGCCAGTTTCCATATTTCTGTATGTAAAATGTCAGTTTATAAAATGTACAATATCAGAATAATGCATGCCTTGGGTTGTAGACAGATCTCTCTGTATTGTATCATCCAAACATACGACTGTAACAGCTTCTGTACAATGCTCTCCTATTTATAAAATCCATTGAGATTACAGATGAATGTTAAACCGTAAGCCTCCACTTCACAACTTTGGATTTTTTATCATTTGTGCAAATCAACCCTGTTTTGCACTGTACCGTAACTTATTTAACTCTAAGGCAGTAAGACAGATGTTGGTGCAATACAAAATATTGTGATGCATTTATCTTAAACAGCAGCAACCGACGTAGCCAGTTTCCACGACTGCATGTGTGACCTTTAGAAGCTGTAAATAAGATCAGTTGCCTATTGACATGCTGGCAGTAAGGAGCATCACACCTAGTTTCATTTGTATCAGGTAAATAAATTTATTCTACAATACATACTTGGCGTGTTATTTTATGCACTTTGTTTTCCGCAGGTACATGCGTTCATTCTTCAGCGCGCTCGTATATTAATGCCAGGATGACACTTAATTAGCACCAACACCATTGCAGTCTTTCCTCCTAGAACTATGCAGATGCCAGCTGCTCTTCCAGCAGTGTTGACCTCCTCGCTGGTGTGATTTCCTCTGTCCAGGGGCTTGTGTGTGTGTGTGGAAGGGACACTGTCAAGTACTTTGATCACTCAAGTTTTTTTAAAATGCTCCATTGTTTGTAAAATCCCTATGAGAAACTTAAAATAAACATTTCTTTCCCAACTGCATCTTTAATTTTTTTTTTTTTGTCCTTTTCTATTTTCTAAATTGCCCCAGCTTGGAGTAGCTGCTGGTTTCTTCCCTACTCCGTTCCTGGAGTGCTGTGTTCAGTTTTGGGCTCCTCACTACAAGAAAGACGTTGAGGGGCTGGAGCGCGTCCAGAGAATGGAAACGGAGCTGGGGAAAGGGCTGGAAAATGAGTCTTAAGAGGAGCCACTGGGGGAACTGGGGTTGCTTGCACTGGAGGAGGTGAGGGGAGACCCCGTTGGTTGTTGGTCTCTTCTCCCAAGTTATATAATGAGAGGGAATGGCCTCAAGTTGTACCGGGGAGGAGGTTCACATTAGACATCAGGAAAAATTTCTTCACTGAAAGGGTCTCAGGCACTGGCAGAAGCTGCCCAGGGAGTCACCATCCCTGGCAGGATTTAAAAGACAGGTGGATGAGGTGCTCAGCTGGACTCAGTGATCTCAAAGGTCTTTTCCAACCAAGCGATTCTGTGATTCTCCACAGAACACTCACCAAAAGGTCAGGTGGAGCCACCACCTCCTGTCCTACCTATTAAAAACTGTACTGGTGATCTGAGGAGAGGTTAAAATCTGTCTCTAGAGCCTGTTCCTCCTCTTGTAACAGCCAGCAGCAATGCCAGAATCCAGACCAGCTACAACTTAGGCCAACAGAAGAATTTCTGTTTTCTTCAGAGTGATAACTAACAGAGGGAAAGTTTGGCACACTGGTACCTGCATTCCAGGGACTACCAGATCAACAGAGACAATTCAATCTATACTAACATTGCCCCTGTCTCATTTTCACTATGGACCTCAGCAGGAAAACCAGAACCTGAGGTTCTGCCAACTCCCCTCTCTGTCTCTGGTAACCAGGAACCCATCACGTTTTACAAGGCAAAAAAAGCTGCTTGGTGAGAGATTGCAGCCTTTCCCTGGCTTCCCAACAGACAAACATTTATCTCAAGAACCACACAGACAGCAGCTTACACGGATCAGTCCGAGGAAGATGCGTATCCAGACTGCTGTTCTTGCTCTGCTGATGTCATCTGCTTCAGTTTCCTGGAAAACTACTTAGTATTCCACGAGGATGAAGCCAAGTTACCAGCTTCAACTCATCAAACCATACTGCATGTCAAGGTATAACACAATATACGTTAAACATCAGGAAAAAAACAGGAATAGCAAAAATTCAGGGAATTTTTAAATAGTTAAAATAGTTCCAGGAAAGAGCTGACAGCTTAATTGCCTTTATGGCAAAGCACAGGGCAATGCGACACATCTCCAGCACAGGAACAAGTCTGTATGTGCTGCCAGATGAACCCAAGTTCCTGGATCAACAGCCAAGGGAAGGAGCTCACGTCTGCCAACTGCTGAACTCTCCCAGCCCAGGGAAACCAAGAGGAGATCTTTCAAAGCACCGAACCCCACATCAGTGACACAGTGTCCTGCTGCTGCTGCCTGCCCAGCCACTTCCATGTAATGGGACTTTCTGTTCTCTGTAAATGTTTAAGAAATCTAAATTGAGTCCCAGTCTCAGGATATGAGATTTTTTTCTCCCCTTTGTCCTCTAGACACGGCTCACAGCGCTCCAGGACATCCACCCGACAGCTGAGAAGGAGATTGCTGGAGTGTCCACAGGCCAGCGCTCAATGCGAGGTCAGCGCTCCTGGGCAGGACAGCTCTGGGCAGGAGGCTCAGCAGACACCATCCACTGCCCTTTAAGAAACGGGACTGGGAACAGCCAGATGTAGGAAATTCAGTCCCTTTAAAATTCCTAAGTCAGGAACGGTGCTGCTCGTTAGAACCCAAGCCATCTCATTTCCACGCATCGGTGTTTTGACAGGATGATAAAGAGAGAGGAGGTAAAAGAATCTGATCTCCAAACTTACAAAGTCCTTGGCCTCTCCAGGGAAGCAATTTGAAAGGGAAGCTTTTACAGTGTAAACAGCTGTCAGTGACCCACGGCCGTGGAGGCTTCCCCTGCACATTCCATACCCAGCATTTCACAACCATTAAGGTTCACAAAGTAAGCACAAGGCTCAAGTCAGTGAAAACATTGATTATTCTTTCTATTTTGTTGTTGTAATCAAGTGACAGAACCACAGAGGAGCCAAAGGGCTTTACTTTAAATATAAATTGTTACACTGAAGGTCCCCCATGTCAACATTTTACTTTTCCCTCAGTTGTGTTTGCACTGGAATCACTTTTATTTTCAGCCACATCCCCAGCCCAAGGCATCTCCCTTCCTCCTCTTGGTCAGCTCCCATATCACACCTTAACCAGCCTGCAGGTCCTAGGAACGCAGCAGAACTGCAGCTGTAGCCCTGTTCTCCCCCATTCCAGGCCAGCATTCCTCCTGCCCTGCTATCCTTCCCTCCAAGATCTGGTTACTGGACCGACACAAACACATTAATGACCACCAAGGCCTTAGGCCAGGGCTCCAGCAGTTCCACAACAGCTTTACAGTTCTTGCCCTCTCCTCAATGTGCTTAAACAAAAAAGCATTTTGCAGGGCTACAAAATGATCAGATAAAGGATTTTAAAACATTGTAAAAAAAAAAAAAGGCAGCAAAAAGGTTTGCAGAGTTCAAAAGGAAAATTATGGGAGAGGAGTGGGAATATTTTTGAGGTAGGTTTAGGCACCAGTTCACAGGATTACTTTTCAAACTGCCACCCTGGGAGTAATGGGAACATAATGAGTAGGGGAACCATTCTTTACACCCACACTGGAGCCTTTTGATGAAGAAAGTACAGCAAAATTGACTGCAATGTACTTGCATTTTGCCAAGTACTACGTGGAGTTGTATCAATTTACTGATGGTCAGTACCAAACACACATTAGCCAGGATACACTGCTTTAAACCCTGCCTAAGGCTATTACTTAGTTTAAAATTGGCTTCTACTGAGTTTAAGCCCACCTAAGGTCACTAAATTTAAGACTCCTGGAAGCTGCACTGATTTAGATCCGATTATTAAGAGATATTTGGCTACTGTATAACTTGTCTAACTTGAAATTACAATGGCAGATACAGCCTTTGAGAATTCCTCACAGCTGAGGTCTAAGGGAGGAAATGAGGTTTGCTGAGTAAGAAATACTCCCTGCTCCTGCCCTGGATGGATCAGTTTCCACATCACTGAGCTCCTGAAAAGGAAAGAGGGAAGAATGACCCCACAAAAAACAGGCGTAATGAGGAGGACCAGTTACTGAAATGTAAAAAACCAGAAATTCCTAGTTAATAAAACAGAAAAAGCACCTCAATCAAAGAGAACACATTTATACTGGCCAGCAGTCTTCAGTCCTTCTATTATCTCTGCTTCACAATTCTTGGATCCCTGAGATCTGGAAATTGGAATTAGAAATACTGCCAATATTTCAGGTGTTATCAGCACGTTACAGAATAAAGCATGAGCAAAGCCCTTGCTGCAGACCCTTACGGAGGTCATTCGTAGCCACACCGTGAACGTGTGCAGCTTTGGACTCTGCTAAATTACACCTTTTAGTCCTTACCCAGGTCTATGGAAGGTCTTAAGAAAATCTGCCCCTTTGCATTGCTTCTGTCCTTCCTATCACACAGCAAGAAAGAATTAAAACTCAGTAATGACATCCAGGATTTAAACCCAAGGATTTCAAGCAAACGTGGGCACCCTATCCTCATCCAGCCTCAGACCAGCACCCGCAGATGTGCCAGTGCTGTGCAACACAGCTGAATGGCAACGGCTGTCGTGCCTCACCTACAAACTGCTTCACTTAGGGAAGATGACATCACATCTGACACAGTCTGAACTTCACATCTTGGGTTTATGATCTGTTCTTCTAGGGTGCACAGCACGTGATTAAGGGAGGGAATGAGGTCAGCTGCTTATTATGGGCTAATTGTTATATTCCCTGAACTAGATCTTCAGTAACTGAATTTGAGAGTACATCATCTCTGTAAAACCAGAGATCACACTCTAAAATTAGAGCACTAATGAAGGCTCATTAATAGGCAAGAAGAATCCCTCTAGAATTCTGAAGCTCATGCTAAATATATCTAGATAATAATCTCAAATGCACTCGACATGCACAGCATCTTAAAGTTCTCTACTCGCTTACTGTACCACTATCAGCAAAGACTGTACCACCCAGGCTGTATCACCCCAACACCTCAGGTACTTACCCAGGTGCTATTTGCAGGATCTGAACTTTTCACTTTCAATAAGGAGCCAGGTTCTCAGAAAAACAAAGCAGCGAGGACACAACTCTGTTCTGACACCTATCTGAAGGTTTTCTTGGAGTGCTGCACTTGTTTGCTAAAGCTGCACGTAAGCACACGGATGTTTTCTTTTCAGCATACTTGTCTTGAAGTGACTTCCCCTCTGTTCTAAAAGGAGAAGTTATCAGCTTATCTTCAAACATACAACAGAATGGTTTTACTAAAACTGTGGTTCTCCTGTTTCCTGTTTGATGTAAATGTTTCATAGAAATGCATAAGGCCAGTGGTTTCCATCTCTGATTAACGACCTGTTTAAAGGAGTCAGCAGAATAAAATGACTTAACTGCCTCGAAAATACACTTCACGTGTGCTTCTCTCATCAAAATGAAATGTGTCCTTTCTTCAGTTTAGTAACACCAAGAACTACATTCTTTCAACCACAACAGAAGTTTAGAACACAACTAGAAACCTAAAGAAGCTGTCCAACTTCCAGATGCAGAATGCAATCCAATGAATGCTTGAGTGTGAGGAGAAAATAAAGCAGTTTTTTTTAAAAAAGGGATGCTTTAAATTTGCTTGCACATGAGTATTTCTTTCTGTTATTAAAGACATGCAATGAGCTGAAAACTATTCACTGCACCACACAGCAATGGTATAAACAGCTTCTTCACGAAAGAACAGGATTGGGGCTCTCATCCACCAGAATGCAATTAACAAAATGTTTGTTCTAACTGAAATACAGCCATTTGCTTAATAAAAAGGCAAGAACAGCTTATGCCAATTCAATCACCAAGAGAGCAGCATATGCTTTTCTGTTCATCCCATACAGTCCTCAAATAACCATAATTGAATTTGGTATTTTGGAAAGTCTAAAGCTCACAAGATTTCAGAGAGAAGATACCAAGCTGTTTTCTTTTTTTAAATTGAACTATCATGCTCCTCCTTTGTAATATGTGACATAACAAAAGATTTCCAAAACAGACTGTAATGGAAGTAATCTGCCTGGTTTTTTTGTTGTGCATTTTTCCAATTGAGATGATCCACATTACAGAGGGAGAGGTATTTTACCCTCATCTGCACAACACATCTACAACTAGGGGGAAACTTGTTTTCCATACCCCGTAACTGCATCAAACAGCCATTTTCCCTCCAACTGATTCTCAAAACTGTCCTTCAGCTTCGTAAAGAACAGTCTGCACTCCAGTGTATGTGTGGTAACAGAAGGAATTAAATTGCCAATATAAAGTTAAAAATACCTGTCTTAGTAAAAAGGAAATCAGACCTGCAAAAAAATAAAGAGCAAAAACTAATTCTTCCTCCCACACAAGCCCACAGAACTGAAACAGCTTCTAGATTGCACAAAGCAGCTCACCCTTGAAATGCTGACGTTGAGAATTTGTATGTGAAGCACTGCAAATTTGCTTCAAAAAGTGAGGGAGAACACATGAGCTCAAATACTACCTGAGAAAACCATGAAGTATATAAGTATGGCAAAGCCAAGACAATACATGTATTTGCATAATTTAACATTCCTACAGCAATGCAAACGAAGAAGGATGAATTCTTTTTATATCATTTTAAATGTCAGTGCTGTACACAGAATGTGAAGTGCTTTGAGTCACCGCTGTAGAACCTTTCAGTAACACACTGAAATATAACTAAACTGCATTTAAAAACAAATGGTCATGTACAGACTTATAAGAGATGACAGGGTTTAGGAAGGATTGGGAAAATTACTGTAATTCTCCAACACTGGTCGCATTCAGCACACCCAGAAATCAGTCAGCTACAAAAAAGTCCTGTAAGTCAAAGCTGCCTGGCATACCAAACTTCTCCTTCACAGCATGTGTGATGCCTTATAAAAAGACAAATCAATTCAACAAAGAGAGCAAGAGGAAAGTGCTGCTGCACTCAGCCACACCCCGGCAACTCCTCCAGACTTCAACAGGAGCGTGAGCCCAAACGAGAGCATACAAACAAGAGAGCAAGGCCTTTCCCACAACGGAGTACAAACCACTGTATTTACAAACTGATTGAGCACACTTAGTCCTGTACAGAATTTAGAGATTGCTTTCATCACAAACAGGTTTATTATACATTTCAAATTCTAACGCTTTTAGTTTTAGTGAGAATTCTGTGAAATGAAAGTTGCAAACAACCTCCCATACAGTTAGTCCCTGACACTCAATAAATAAGAAGTATCAAGAATCTTCATGGCATTGAGATGCATAGAACTATTAAACAGTCCCAGAGGCTTTTTTTTAAAAAAAAAAAAAAAAAAGTCCTTTGCTACAGCAAAAATCATAGTTCCTGTTCTTCAAAGAACAGCCCTAAGTGGCGTGTTCAGGAGCAAAAACAAGCATCAGGAAGAGAGACCATTACTGCATCCCAAACCACTGCTCTTGATCTGCCCACTGAGCTGCTTCACTGTCACTGCCTTCCAGGTCCCCCTCTTCTCCACTTCCCTCCATGTCATCCACATCTTCTTCCTGGGTTGCATCTGTTGGACTTTCCTCTTTTTCCATTTTCTGCATTCCTTCTAGCGACTTCTGATCATTTGGATCCAAACTGATGAAAGTAAGAAAAAGAACACATTGTCCTAAAGCTATTTTTTTCCTTATATTTGTGATGTTATTGTAAAAAAAAAAATCCAACCCAAATCTCAGTTTGTTGCCTGCACTTCCTGTTCAACATCATGAAGTTCATTTTAGTAGATGATGCAACTTCACCTCAGGCTGGCCGTAACACCATGTATTAAATCTTTATACAAACCAGTTTTGATCTCCAAGAATGCACTTATCTAAACATCACACTCTTCCAGAAAACTGAGTCAACTCTTCCAGACAATAGTAATTATAAAGTAACATGAAAGTAGTAAAAACTTAAATGACCACAACTAAATATATTGTATGCAAGGAAAAAACTGCTGGCCTGTTCAAGCTATACAAATTTATGGTGGACATAATGTGCTAGATTTAAGCTAAATTTGACCTGTTGAATTCAAATCATGGTAACATTTAACACTGTAACACTCTAAAATAACATTCACATTATGTCAGATTAAATCACACTACATAAATTTACTTAATAGCTCATTTTTATATAGCACCTTCTAGTCTAAAGGAATGGATCTTGAGGTACTTGACTATATAGGAACTATAAATAAATTCATGCCCGATCCTTTTATCAGTCAAGGAATTACAAGCCTAGTGACATGCTTAGATTAATGTAGTCCCTAAATTTTGTACTTCCCAGTTCAAAGCCTTATCACAAACTATTTATATAACAAGACATAATTTTGTTTTAAGGGAGAAAAACGTAAAGCCACCTCTGATGTAAGTCCTAATCCATTAGCAGATCAAATTTTTACTTAGTCAAGTTGATTATTGGTTCTTATAAATCCACTGCAACCTCAGCATCTCTGCTTTACCTGAGGGCAATACTGTACTGGTCCATCGCTTCCTGATATTCGTTGACGGCTACGAGGAAGTCTCCCAGTATTCGGTGCAGAACACAGTCACTCTGGTTAGCCAGTGCATTCCTCAGCAAAGCAATCCCATCTTCATACTTCTGTTCTCTACCTGTTTATATGCAAAACTACGATTTTAATTAATAGTTTAGATAGATCTATAAGAAGTCAGAGTCATCACAACACAAGGCTACTTCTTCCTTCAGAACTGTCAGCACGGGGGACAGCAGTGCTATACTTTTTGCAAGATTTCTTCTGAACAGTGGCTTTTTACTGCAATACCTGCTACCCTCACAATTACATATACTTTGAAGTCAAAACATTTTGTTTGCACTACTTTAACTGCTGGTGTAGTATCAGTTGCCACATGCAATGAATTCCTGTGATTCTTCTCTAGGACAGAACCGATAAATCGCTGGGCTGTAACATCACTGCCACATTCTTCACATCCGTGGGGCCGCAGAACCCTCTTCCATGTAAAAGAATATGCTTTAAATACATAAATATGGGGGAAAAAAAGGAACTTACTAAGAAGTTCTGCTTTCTTCACCACAGCTTTAATGTAATCAGGTCTTTGTGTTAGCGCTTTGTCCAATAATGTTTTTGCTTTTTCCTGTGTGACTGGGTCTTCCAGACAGACTGTTGCTAACAGAGTGAGCGTCTGTGCATTTGCTCCCAGAGTTTTATAGACGTTATTTGCCATAACCATAGCTTCACGGATACTGTTGGATGCTAGGTAACATTCAATGAGACCTGATGATAACAAAAGGACATTTCAGCTTTTGAGTTAGCACTACAGACACTCACTGCACCTCAGTTATTTGCACTTAGTAGCACTCAGACTGCAAAAACTGACGCTCCAATAAGCAAACACAAATTGCAATTGAGAAACTCACTCTATACAACATTTTTAAGAGATATCAGAGACACTTTCAGATAAGGAAACTTGGCCACAAATATTGAAAAGGCACATTTACGGGCAGGTACTAAAATAAAAAAGCCTAAGAATAAGTACACCTAAACTTTTTGTCCAATTCTAGCACTGAGATATTAATACCTCACCTGGACTTTTCACAAATCAGTATTTACTTGAAAGTGCTGTTGACATCAACAAGATGTAAATAAATACGACAAAAGTATGACAGTTCCCAGTGGAACTAACCATACAGTTAACATAATCTTTGAAAATTGGTCTGTTCAAAATACCAAACTCTGTTTATATCCAGATTAAAAAGAACAAATCCAAACAATGATTAACAAACAATGATTTATTAAGGTCATTCTTATCAATACACCCATTCTCTAGTACCCCTCATCTGATTGCTTGTACCAGAACTTTATAGGTTCTCAGGTAACAATAATTTGAGAGTCAGTAGCAGAAAAACTTGCTGTCTATTCCCTTGCCTAATGATCATCATGACTCCAACTTTGATGGCAAACCAACACTGCACATGCACCTGTGAGTAGTTTCACTTCACTCACCTTCATAGCAATCCAGCCTGCAAGGCGCAAGACGTATTGCTTCACGGAAGTGTATAATTGCTTCCTGTACTCGGCCCATATTCCTAAGAGCAGCTCCTTTCAGCAGCAGAGCTTGAACACTGTTACTATTAAGCTGGATAGCTTTGGCTCCCAAGTATAAGGCACGAGAGTATCGTTTACTGTAGAAACTATGACACCTACAGAAAGACAAGAGGGATTGTAAACATCTACTGCCTGTGGTGCCCGTGCACGTTCACAGAGGTTTCAAAGAAGAAAGAAGAAGGAAAAAAATAACAAAAGTAGTTACAGAAAACTGTTGAATTTTTTGTATTTGAAGTTAAGAATATATGTTCAGAAAAAAACCTCTTCAGGAGTTTAAAAAAAAAGCAGCATAAATATTAACTGTTACAGCTATTCAATATATTATTGTTAATACAGGTGCAGTAACTCTAATGGGTTTAAACATACAGAAAAAACCCAAAATAGATATTTATGGATAGCTAATTAAAATTAACCCAAGAACGGAATAGATAGGATAGAAAAGCACCTCTGAACAAAAAAGTTGAATCCACAATATCAGCTGTAACCCTGTGCAGGCAGCAAATCAAGAACTGAGGTAAGAAAGGAAAGAAAACAGCTTACCCAGATACCACCCAGGGTTCTGCGTGTTGATCAGAAATATTGAAGAGACGGCAGCCCAAGTTCTCCACATCCTCCAGTCGACCTTCACGTGCCAATAAGTAACCATATACATCCATTCCTAAAGAGAAACGTTTTAGGATCAATCATCAAGAAACGGAAAGAAAGGGAAGAACGAGAAAAAACAAAACAAAACCAAAACTACAAACATCTCCTTCAAACCGTGCAACTGCCAGGAACTGTTTAAGACACACAGCTTCTGAATGTAAAATCTGAAGTGAAAGCCAGGTACAACAACATAGACCATTCCATCTGACTGCACGTAGCTGCTACTCTAGTGTTACTCACCAGATCATTACACCAAGTGAACTTTATTTTAGGACTTACCTTTTATTAGGTAAGGATCCAGCATTTGTGCTTGTTCAAATTTTAGAATAGAATTTTTATTATCTCCAGCTCTGAAATAGAGGTCTGCTAAGCTCCCAAGTAAGTCCACATTATCCCTCAGCAACGACTTTTTCTCTAAAGAGCTTTAAGAGAGAAAAAAACCCTGTTATTTATATAATGTCATTTTAAATATAAATATATCATTCGATTATATCATGCTCTTTAAACTCTTACCAAATAGTATTTATTGCTCTTGTATTATCTCCTGTATGCACAAAAGCATATGCCTTGATCCACACTGAAAGCCAATCCAAGTTAGGAATACTCTGAATCACATTGATTGTCATAGAGGCCACTTCCGCGCCTTTCACGGACAGCGAGAGCAAGCCTATTCAGAACAGCACAAACATCAATTTCAGCCACCAGAAACTGCTTTTAATACAAATAAATCACCCAAAGACCAGAAACTCCATCCTTTGAGAAACATAAGCAAGCAGCTTGTTAACAATGCTTTTTATAATTTGCATAACGTAGGCATTACACACTACATGCAAACACCAGTTACCCCGTCCCAAGCACAATTCAAGTTATAATACTGTTTAATACTGAAATACTAACAGTGTGCAGACACCTACCTAGTATGGCATCAAGTGCTAAAGGGCACTGCCTTAGTACTTCTTTGTAGCTTGTAACAGAGGAGCGTTCTTGACCTGCCTTCTTGTATAGATTTGCCAGCATCATATTGATCTACAAGCAACAGAAATGTTGGTAGAGTTAAGCATGAGAAAGCCTCACTTGAAAAAAGTCACAACTTTGCCTTCAAGCATGCCTGCCTCCCTCCCTCCTGTTCTGCTGAGACAAAACTACCTCTTTTCTTCCTAGAACACAGTAAAGCACCACAGAATATAAAATTTAAAATGTTCCCTCTTTCTCAGTCAAAAGATAAGATTTAGATGCTTCTCGTATTTCTGTGTTGCATCTTGAAATCTAAGAGTTTTACATAAATTAAAATTTAAAAAGCATCCCTTCATCTTTGTACACAAGCAAAATTTAGTTCTGCATATGGCAAGTACAGAAGAGTTAACCAAGTAACTCACAGAAATTAATAGATGTACACAAACACTTAAGTCTTTTCACTTTTTTGGAATTCCGTCTAACAGACTGAATAAAAATTTCATCTCATTTTAAAGAAAAGAGGGCAAATAAACTAAGCTAATTTAAACCTTAGGAAGCGTTTCCAAAATCATTTAACTAATACAAAAGCAAATACTAACAAACAACAACACTACACCTACAGGTTTATGTTCTTTTTTCAACCAGATACTGGCCTATAGATTGGAGACATTCTGACCAAGGACTTGTGACAAAAGCCTGCCAAAACCAACCTTTGGGGTCCTCTGTCTGGAAGGAATCCCATCGAGAATAGCAATGGCATCTTTATCTTGCTTCAGCATTGTATAACATTCAGCCATTTTATATTTCACCTCAATTTCTGACGGTAAACACTAAAATAAAAAAGAAATATTTAAGTACAGCACTGGTTTAGTCATTTAAAACATCTGAGTAATGTTTCTCATTAAATGTTCACACTATGTGCAAGAAAGTTAAGAACAATGCAACCTACTGTCAACTCACATTGCTCCTTGTCTTCAAATGACAAGCATGAACTACACATATAAAAAACCCTAACATGCAAGACCGATACCACTGATATTTTCAAAATAAATTAGCCTTAAATGTCAGGTTTATTTGACATAATAAATCCACAGACTACGCTATAATATTGATTCAACAATATTAATAGTAAGGCAGAACACGATCATTTCATGCAGCACATTAGTCAACTTTTAAATACCTGGCTTTGGGGAGTTGACGCAGCATTCCCAGTAGAAGGTCTTACTTTTGAAGTTTTACTTAATGCTTTTTTCTGCTGCAAGGCCATTGTATACTTACTTACAGCATTTCTATATTCTTTATCATGGAAGAGAGAGTCTGCATGATAAACAAGGAGCTGGTATTTCTGAGATGGTGAAAACAGTTCCCTAGAAGAAATGCAAACAGAAAGGCTGAGATTAGATAACTGCACGAGAACGGAAACCTTACGGATTCAACTCATTTGAAGCTTTGGTTTGTCTGACTTCAACTTCCAACAGCTGCTGCTTCTTTACTGCATGGGAAGGACCCTTGACTAACAGGGACTGCCTCCTCACAAAGGGATTATTATCTCACCCATTTCTTTTATCTATATACAAACAAACCTAATAGCTACTCCTGACACCTCATCAGTGACAACAGTTTATGTTTGGCTGCTCAGCCACTGCTTTCCAACGGAGCAGCCTCCATCCTCCCCATCACAAACTACATCAGCGTCCATTAAAGTACATCCTGTTTGAATGGACTCAAGCTTACAAAACAACCCAGCTCCTTGTACAGCTGTCCTGGTCCTAATCCACATGTTCCTGCATTTTACCACCCCCCTTTATAACATTTCCACTATGTTCATGTAAGTGTTGAAGAGTCAGGGCTTCAGAATGTTACTTTGGCTTTAATTAGTACCTCAAAACCAATTCAAAATGTAAACTTATAGAATCATAAAATGGTTTGGGTTGGAAGGGACCTCAAAGATCATCCAGTTCCAAGCCCCCTGCCATGGGCAGGGACACCTCCCACAAGAACAGGCTGTTCAGGACCCCCTCCAACCTGAACACCTCCAGGGATGGGACATTCACAGCTTCCCTGGGCAACCTGTGCCAGTGTCTCACCACCCTCATCAAGAAGGATTTCTTCCTAATGTCCAACCTAAACCTTCCCCATTCAAGTTAGAAGCCGTTCCCCCTTGTTCTGTCAATCCATGCCCTTGTAAAAAGCCCCTCCCCAGCTTTCCTGGAGCCCCTTTCAGTACTGGGAGGCTGCTCTAAGGCCTTCTCTTCTCCAGGATGAACAACCCCAACTCTCTCAGCCTGTCCCCACAGCAGAGGTGTTCCAGTCCTTTGAGCATCTTTGGAGCCTCCTCTGAACCTGCTCCAACAGCTCCATCTCCTTATGTTTGGCATTCCAGAACTGGACACAGGACTCCAGGCAGGGCCTCAGGAGAGCAGAGCAGAGGGGGAGAATCCCCTCCCTCGCCCTGCTGGCCATGCCACCAGTAAGTTCTTGAAAACTAAAGAGGACCAGTGGAGCCAGGAGAAGAGCCGTGACGTGCACAGGACACTCCTGGAAGGAGAACATCCTCCCACCTCTCCAGCACGCTCACGCACCCTGGCCGAACTGCGGGCAGCGGGGGGCTGGCAGAGACAGAAGCCCGACGGGAGAGACAGCTCTAAAACTGCCAGAGCCCCCGGCACCCGCGCGGCCTCCCCCTGGCCCCGGCCGCCCCCTCAGGCCGCCGCCGCCGCCGCCCAGGGCGGCCACTCACGGGTTGTTGCCGCTCATGGTGAGGAGCAGCCCGCTGAGCAGCCGCACGTTGGAGTGCAGCCCGGCGGCGGCCATCTCCCGTACGTGCTCCACCACGCTCATGCTGGCGGCGGGAAGGCGCGGGGCGAACGCGACACCCGGCACCGGCAGCGCCGCCCGCCGCCACTCCAAGATGGCGCCGCCCAGGGGCCCTCGCGCGCCACCGCCCGCAGGCGCCCGTCGCGCTGCCCTCATGGCGGCCCGGCAGGCGCGCGGCGGGCAGCCCCGCGCGTGCGCGCGGAGGGCGGGCCCGGGTCACCGCAGGGGAGGCGGTGGCGCCTTACGGAGCAGTGGGTGGCATCGGGGTGCGGGGTGGGCACTCCCCGTGTCCGCACTGCTCTTGCATCTGGTGCGTCTTCTCCTGAGAAGCCGTTGTCTGCTGGCTGTGTCAACCAAACGGGACAGGGATAATAAAGCCCCTGCTTATAAAAATAGGGAATTCAGGAGGAAAAAACCTTCAAAATCCAGATTTCTGGACTACAGCCAGGGGAAACGCCTCACCATGGCCACTGTTAACTACAAGGCACAGACTGGAAAGGAGAGCTGAATCATAAACTTCCCCTGCCTTTAGTATTTGTTAATGCAAAACACAACTATTCGTCTGTGAAGGGCCTGGAGAATTAGAGTTATGGGCAGCAGCTGAGGGAACTGGAATTATTCAGTCTGGAAATGAGGCTGAGGGGAGACCTCATCACTCTCTGCAACTGCCTGGAGGGAGGTTGTAGCGAGCTGGGTGCTGGTCTGTTCTCCCACGTAAAAAGTGATAGGACAAGATACAGTCTCAAGTTGTGACAGAGGAGGTTTAGATTGGATATCAGGAAAACTTCTTTACCTAAAGAGTGGTGAAGCATTGGAACAGGCTGCTCAGGGAAGTGGTAGATTCACCATCCCTGGAGGTGTTCAAAACCAGGTGTACACATGGCACTTTCTGAGATGGTTTAGTAAGCATGGTGGTGATGGGCTGACAGTTGGGCTGGATGATCTTAGAGGTCTTTTCCAACCTTAATGATTCTATGATTCTATTATTACTACTACCAGAAACCAAAACAGTGGGAGCTTTTGGTTTAACAGGCTATCACTGCTCTCTGGAGAGGAATACATCCCGCGACAAGCCATAGAGCATGATTATCACTAGGCTGAAGCCAAGAACAGAGAAAGTGGCTTGGTGCTGCATGCTGGCAGTGAAACAAGTGCTGCCACGAAGGAAAGGGACAGTTTGGAATAAGCAGAACTTGGATTGTGGCTCTTCAAGAAGCCACCTGACTGATCAGTTTTTGCCAGTGTCTTGTGATGGTTGTGTCAGACTGAATCTGCCATCGCAAAGGCAGCCTCAGACTAAGCCGTTATCTGCGTGCCTTACCCTCTGATGGCCACTTACTACAATGGAGCACAGCTCTGCAAAGACAGACCTGCTAAATAACCAGCTACATTGCCACAAACTGTATGAACCCCTTTCAGTGGGAATGATTCACCTCCTACTGATTACAATTACACAATAATGATGGTCTTTTCAGAAAAGAACCCCACGGATTTCTTTGACAGCTTTCCATAAGACATAAAGTAGTTACCACGTTAATTACAAGCTAAGTTTATTGAAAACAAGGTAAAAATCACTGCACTGGACAACACAGCGTGAGAGGGACGTTTTCTGTGGACATAACGATTCTGAGACTCTAGCCAGTAGAGCAATTACACAGCTCCCCCTGCCCCACAGGCACGCCCATTTCTTCTCTTTAAATACAAGCTCTGTTTTAAATGCCAGCTGTAGCCACTGATAAAGCAGCTCGCATTTGAAACAGCATGTTAGAAATCATTTATTAAGCACCAGCTTAATAATATTTGCTTACACTACTCATTATTTTCTTGCTCTCCCTCCCTCTATCCCTTATTTACTTGCTTGTGAGTTTTGTTTTTTTTTTTTCTTCATAAGCACTTAATTCTTCCTTGGTACAAAATGTATCCAAAACAAACGCAAAATACTTTATACACCTTGCTGTGGAAATGTTTAATGTTGCTGCTTTGCCTCTTCACTGCCCAGGACCTGACAGACTCTTGTTCATGAACTGCCTCTTCACAAAGCAGATCCACCACTGCAGAAGGAAGTACAAAACCAAAAAATAGGCAAAAGCGGTTTCCATGCAATAAACAAAATAGTGACTTAAAAGTATTCAACCTCTGACAATTTTAAATGTTAAGGCTCCAGTTTTGCACACATCACCTTCCACACTGGTTTCTACTGAATTTAGGAGGAAAAAGAGACAGGAACGGGCCTATATTCATAATATAGGACTCTGAATTAAAGCAGGACATTATAACTTCACTTATTTCTGTTATCTTATTTTCCATTTATTCCAATATAATCATAAACAAGAGATGAATTAGAAAGCTATGCCTTTGAAACTAAATTAGCCTAAATTTCAATATTAAATGCAGTCACATTTGCACATGAAACATCTGCACAGTGAGGAGGTAATTCATGCAGTGATTAGACTTTTTTTTTAATCTGGATATAAGACAAAATGGTCTACTTCAAAGAACCTATCATATCAGGCCCCCCTGGGAAGATAAACAGCATCTCTCATGCCTGTGAATTTCCACTTGAAAAGCTAGCCAACAGCAGATGTGCAATACTTTGTAGATTTCAACCAGACCCCACTTATTACTGTCCTGCTTTTGAAGTAACCCAAATTGGCATTTGCTGTCCTACCACATTACAGATTAAATTTATTGATAACTTGCAGCCTGCTATTTCCCTAGTCTTGTAAAACCAGGAAAGCTTGTGCCAAAGTTAACTACCTCTGATCCCTCTCCCCATCCCCTCACTTCTCTCCACACTTTCCTGAAAAAACACACCAAGTCTCTCATTAAATCTGCACTAAACTCTTACCTTGCTAGGCTTGTCACTTTGAGGATCAAACACTTTTTCACAAAGGCGCAGACCAGTTTCTTGCCTCAGCTGCTGTAGGTAGGCCCTCATCACCTCTGAAAGAGAGCAAGGGAAAAACAGTGTCAACTGAGGCAGCACCAAGTCAAACTGAATTTAAGTGTCCGAGATCACTGCTTAAAGCAGAAAGTACGAGTTTTGACACCTGCAGGTACTCGTCAGCTGAGTTGGTTTGATCAATTCATAGCCATACTTGGGATTTTTTATTATATTTGTACTAGTAAAAAGGATTATCCAAACCGTTTTCTTCTCTCAGTTACCTTTGCTCACTATTGTGGGCTTCCTAATCTGCCAATGCAGCAGTTGGCCTGGGCTCTGTTACAGGGTTTAGCTATGTCGATGCAAAAGGCAGATTCAGACTCCTATTAATCCAGGGGAGTCACTGGGTACCTGAAGTCAGAAAATCCAGCTTTTGCTGGAAGACGGAACTGCAGATTTAGAAGATTCAGTTTTAAAGGCAGTTTTTCTAATTGCAGTCAAAAAAATGCAGCTAGTGAAGTATGAGCCCAGGGAAGCCTTCCAAAGTCCTGGATTAGCCCTTACCTTCCTCCTGTTTGTTGGCAGGTTTGGCGTAAATGGCATTAAGTGGAAAGCCAGGCTCCCCAGGGATTGGGAAGTTCGTGATTCCTAGTGTGTACATTTCTTTCTCTCCTTGGCCTTTGGAGTTACACTGGAAGAACCAGGCAAACAATGGATTAACAGTTATACAAAAGCTGATGGAACATTAGACCCAAATATTTTACTAACCCGTAACACAGAAAAACTCATCAAGAGCAGCAACACTATGTATCTTTGGAGATCTGCAGTCTTGGAGTATCTGTGCCTCTGATACCCGGGACTGGGCTGAACAGGATTATTTTGGCCCCTCAGAGAATATCAGCAAACCCTGTCTTGCAGTACAAACCCCAGAACAGACTCAGTTTCCCTGCAGCACAGAAATTCATTTTTCTTACCTTTTGCAGCTTTTTCAAGCATTCAGAAATGTAGAGAGTTATGTAGATGAGCGTTCTGTCAGCCTCATTCTGCAAGACAAAGCACAGAGCCCAGGCACTCTTAGATTCAGGGAGACTTTATGGAGCTGACAAAAATTTGAAACAGGAATGAGTTCAAGCTGTTCTGGCTCACAATTTCCCTATGAAAGAGGGACTTGTAATTCATGACATTTACCTAACTTCAAAAATTAAATGGGAGGAAGGGGAGCTTTTGTTATCTAGTAGAATGATGTAATTGAAAATAAATTTATGGTTCCAGTACCAACCCTCCAAAGAGCTATTAAACACACACAATATCTCAAAAAAATTACCTTAATTTCATAATTTTTGAAGAAAACATTAGCTTTGAAGTAGTAGATGGCTTCATCTATAATATCTGTATCCTTAGCTAACAGAAAAGAAATACAGTGTTAAACAATGCACCATTATATTACAGTTGGTCATAATTTATACTCACTGAAACAAACATCGCAAAGGAAACAAACATCACAAAGGAAAAACCTTGGTGTTTACAAAATGCAGAAGACAGCACTGGGTTACAGAAAACTGTTGTTGCCATGTGAAACACTGGTGGGCTCAGAACGTAATATTTAAGCTTCCTGCTCTTAGCAGGAACTTTAACTGCTGTCTTCTCCTCCCCCCATGACTTCTCACTTCACAAATGGCAGCAATTCAGCAGTTCCCCACTCTTCTACAAGTTGAGTTTAAACCAGTTTCTACCATAAGAGTTTTAACAGCATAAAAGTCTTCTCAGGACACAAAAACATTTTTTGAGAAAGTATAACACCACTGTCACACAAATGTTATTATCCTCTTCAAAAAAAAGGCGGGGAGCAGAACACATAGTGGCAAGATTACTTATGACTTTCACCTGCTTTTGGTACCATCCAAGACTGCTTAAATGCAGAAACACTTCTTTTATATTTCCTTTCTCAAACTGAACTGCCACACCACCAGGGATATTGTATCTGGGAAGCCTGCTTCCTGCAGTACTGCCTATCCTACTCCTCATCCTGCAGATCAGCTGAGTGCCTTCTGCTGCTGATCCAAAGCCTAAGTTTTCTGTAGCTAAACTTCCACTTCCTCTAACAGCAGAGGGTTCACACCACTACATCCTCCTCAAAACTTACTGAAGAGCACAGTGAGACACAGGAGGAAGCACAAGAATAGTAAACGGCTTTAATAGTAACAGCTTTAATTACTGAAACAACTGGAGTAGCTGAAGCACAGTGCATATATATCTGTGTGTAATTATTTTCTATGACTTGCATAACTTAGGTATTGAAAAACTTTTTTCCTCCTCTATAAACTGCAAAGTGCTCCATTTCCAACCTGTGACCCCTCTCGTCACTCTTGCTAGGGCTGGCTTGGAGCAGGCCGTGAGATGATGAGAAGTTCTATGCTTTTCTAGGTTTTCAGAGATTATTACAAACTTACTTTCCCGAGGTGCTGGGCCTTTGAACTGGCTTCTGATGGGCAACAGCGCCATGTTCCCAACTAGCTTGGTGTCGGAGTCCATTAAAGTTGAGTGGTAAGCCTACAGATGGGGTGGGAAGGCTGGTTATTAATGCCACTGAAAATAGACATTTCCATGTTGCATCCCATGTCCCCTGTGTCTTCAGTCAGTCTAGTTTGGTAGTGATGCTTCCAGCAATTTTTTCTTGCACAAATAATTGCTGTTTTCTAATTAGGCCCAGATCTCAGTGCCTTTCTGGCGAAGGCCATGAAAGCACCATCACTGGCACCACTAATGGTCATGGTGGTGGGAGACAGAGTAAAACTGGTCCAGCTGCCACATCACTTCATCCTCAGGCTGCTGAACCCTGTTCCACACAGCACCAGGGGATAACAGCCCAGTTCCCCTGTCTAACTTACAGGGCACTGCAGAGTTCATTGACACTGGTCATTAAAAACTTTAGATTTTTTTTCCAAGTCTAGCTAATGATGTTGGATAACAATAAATAAAAATCAGGCTTCATACCTACTCAACACACTACTCAAGAAGGGACCTTTCTTTGCACTCTAAAATTGGTCTAAGTGAAAAAAAAAAACCCCTTTCTGCACCTGACAGACTCAGTTTTAGGCACTTTCCAGACATTCCCACTGTGCCAGGCCACTGAGAATCCTTCACCTCCTCACAGTCCGGGTTTTGAGGGGGCAGGTTGTGCAGCCGGGGATGGTGGGTGTAAAACCCATCCCCTCACAGAAAAGCACTTCATTCCAAGTAAAGAAAGGTGGTGTGAACGCAACCAGAGCAAGGCACAGCTTTTACCACCCTTCCGGCTGCGGGTGGATCCCTGGCAGGAGGAGGAAGAGAAGGAAGAGGAGGGAGGGAAAGAGGAAGAGGAGGAGGAGGAAGAGAAAGAGGAGGAAAAGAAAGAGGAAGAGGAGGAGGAGGAGGAAGGGAAAGAGGAAGAGGAGGGCGCTGGCCGGGCAGCAGCCTCCCACAAACAGCAATTCCCAGCTCCCAGCAGGGCTCCCCGCGGCTGCAGCCCCTGCTCTCCCCAGGCAGCTGCCCGCGGGCGGAGCCCGGGCTGCGGATCCCCTGTCCCCAGCCCCCGTCCCCCAGCCGGGGCCGCCCTCCCCGCAGCCCCGCCCGCTCCCCCCGCGGGGGCTGGCCGGGCGCGGAGCCCCCTCACCGGCATCTCGGAGGAGAGGCGACTCGGCGGGGCCGGGCAGGAGGGGAGCGGAGAGAAGCTGGCAGCGAACCTTCCTCCTCGGCCGGCGCTGCAGGAAATGAGGCAGCAGAGGCGGTGCGAGCGGGGGAAGCGGCGGCCGCGGCTCGCACCGCCCCGACAGGCACCGCCACGGCCCCGCCGGCAGGGGAAGGGCTGGGGCAGCGGCGGGCGCTGGCTGCTTCCCCTTGCCCTCTGCCTTTGCGATGGTCAGCAAGCCCTCCCTCGAACCCTCCGTGCCTCCCTTGTCCTCTCCGTGCCACCCTTTTCATAGAATCGTAGAATCGCTTGGTTGGAAAAGACCTTTGAGATTATCGAGTCTGACCGCACCTGTCCACTACTAAACCAGACCACTGAGCACCTTGTCTACCTGTCTTTTAAACCCCTCCAGGGATGGTGAATCAACCACCTCCCAGGGCGGCCTCTGCCAGCGCCTGAGAACCCTTTCAGTGAAGAAGTTATTCCTGATGCCTAATCTGAACCTCCCCTGGCACAATTTGAGGCCATTTCCTCTCGTCCTCTCACCTGGGAGAAGAAACCAACAACCAGCTCTCTATAACCTCTTTTCAGGCAGTTGTAGACAGCGATGACGTCTCCCCTCAGCCTCCTCCAGGCTAAACAACCCCAGTTCCCTCAGCAGCTTCTCATAAGACTGTTCTTCGGCACCTTCACCAGCTTTATTGCCCTTTCCATTCCAGCCACCCTGACACTTGGTTTCCTCCCTGGCAGAGGAGCTCCTGTCCCCACCCAGGGTCAGCACTTGACTAGAGTGCAGGAGGGGATGCTTTGCTCACAGCCAGTTTGCCCTGTGGTGGTTCATACTGCTCCTGAGCATCACTTGCTCTGACCAAATGTGCAAAGCACAGGGCACTCGGTGTAAGGAAACACAGAATGGATCCAGACATTAGGGAACGAAGTGATTGAGAGCAGCCCTGCAAAGAAGGATCTGGGGATCCTGGTGGATGAGAAGATGGACATGAGCCGACAACGTGTGCTCACAGCCCTCAAGGCCAACCATGTCCTGGGCTGCATCCAAAGCAGCATGGACAGCAGGGCAAGGATTCAGGAAGGACACAGACCTGTTGGAGCCGGTCCAGAGGAGGCCACAAAAATGATCAAAGGCCTGGAACACCTGCCCTGTAAAGAGAGGCTGAGAAAGTTGGCGTTGTTCAGCTTAGAGAAGACTCCAAAGAGACCTTATTGCGTCCTTTCAATACTTAAAGAGAGCTCATAAGAAAGATGGGGGAAAACTTTTAGCAGGGCCAGTAGCACTAGGACAAGGGGGAATGGTTTTAAACTAAAAGTGGAGAGGTTTAGACTACATATTAGGAAGAATATTTTTATGCTAAGGGTGGTGAAACACTGGAAAGTGGAGAGGTGGGAGATGACCCATCCCTGGAAACACTCAAGGTCAGGTTGGATGGAGCTCTGAGCAACCTGATCGAGTTGAAGATACCCCTGCTCACTGCAGGGATGGGGTGAACTGGATGACCTGCATGGTCCCTTCCAACCTAAATAATTCTATGATCTTGCATTTGGAGAGATGCAATATTTTATGGTACACACTCCTCTTTCCTGTCAAAGCATAACTTTTTGTGTGACCCAGCATGCTGAACTTGTCCCCCAGCCCGAGTGAGAGAGAAAAAAAATCAGGAGATTGGGAAGGTGAGTCACAGTAATTTAGTTAATGAAGTACAACTCTCACCCTTTAGAACAATTCTTTCTCTCATCTCATAACGAAACTAACTACTCATATAAATAAATATTTATCACAACACATTTCTATTTGGCTTTGCCTGTTTTGCAAATCATTACATTTTTTTCCAAGCATTCCTATGCTTAAATGTGTTACATCTGTACATGAGGAACTTTTACCTGTACTTACTCTACCCTATATATTCTATAACACGCATAAGAATAACAAAATTGTTTATTAAAATAGTTATGAGATCAAATAGCTCGCTCTTTGCTATAAATACATCAGTTATCTTACAGATAAAACAGCAGCTATGTTTGTGTAGGGGTGAATTTTTTTCATTTTTACTTTTTAAAACAAGTAAGGTATTTTCCTCCCATTTTAGAAAATCCATTTCTACTCATCCACGTGATCTTGAAAGTATTCATCCACAAGAGCAGATTTATCTTCTTCATATTCCTGCCAAAACAAAACCAACAAATGTAAAATCTTTATTTTCTCTAGTGGCCATTGTACATTGTCTGTTCTGTGACATTTTATTTTAGAAACCACACCAGGAACCGTGTCCAATATGGTTCCATAAAACATGTAGCAAAACTTTCTGAAAAGCAATTTGTTTGTAAAGCTATCAAAATTGTATAGGTTAAAATCTATCTCCAGGTATTCTGCATGCTTAGGAGTACAAAACTGAATTAAAAATGGAATAAAATCACTGGACTTGTTCCTTAGGATTTATGAGATGATTAATAAAATTAGACAGGGCCTGGAACAGATTTTAACACAGGAGTCTTCCATCTTGCACTTTACATGTAAGAATTTATTCCCAATCTGCATCTCACATACACACGAGTTCAACACAGGAATTATCAGGGGAGTTTAAAGAATTACATAGGAAGAAAACTTAATGATCTTAGTGGTCCTTTCAAGTTTAAAATTTCATTATTTTTGAAAACACAACTGTTTGATCAGCCTGCATTTGAAAGATAAATCAAAGAATTTCACTTTTCTAACTGTAAATGAAAGAGATATAAGCACTAAAAGACTAAACATGGCTTATTTTGAACCATATTAAGGCAATAATTTATTACCAAAGCAAAGAAAATATTTATATTACAACTTATACTGGGGATACTTTTTAATTCTTCATCTTATCAGAAGTACCTTACCTTTGGTTCTTTGAATTCAAGATCTTCTCCATACTGAATGGTAAAGTCTATGTGCTGCAGAACTATGTTTATACTTTCCTCATCAGAACAATCAAAAGGTAGAAATCGAACCATTCCATAGTCATCAATCTAGAGAAAAGATTCAAAGGGCAGTAGTAAGAAAATGAAGTTAAAAAGTTAAAATAGGCAAAAAGTAAAATGCTCAGGTGCCTGAGAATCTTTTAGATCCTGGTTTCACTAGTAAGGACTGAAATTAAGGGTACCATTAAAAAGCAATATACCCACCAATCCACATATAGATTTAGTCAGCTTTTTAAACATTTTGCTTTTCAATATATTTGAAGAATCTTCAATCGTAGAATACATATCTGGATCCAAGTACCTGGGAAAACAAAGTCACTGTTGACATCGAAAGAATCCTTGGCCATGGAGCAAATGAGTCATTGTGCTTTTATATAGCTACTAAATCCACATATTCTGTGAACTGAATAAATTCATGTCATATCAGGAGAGCTTAAAAATAGTTTTTGGAAGTATGTATCTCATTACAATTACTAACAGAAACAACTGAAATGGGTTTATTTTCTTTTTGCTAACATACTTTTATATTCAAAAAAGCTTCCAGGAAGACCACAGGGAAAAACTTTAATTTTGTAATTTTAGCAGAAATGTAAAAGTAAGACATAAATAATTCAGTATGTTCAGTATCAAAAAACTGCTAGGATCACCTCCAGTTTAGGTTCTGACCCCAGAATCTCATTAAAAATGGTGTAAGTTTTTCAAAATAATTACTTAGAGAAAAATCCAGAAATAAAGACAATCATGGAGTAGCCTTTTGACTTTAAGTTATAAGCATCCTATCCAGACAGCTAAAGACTATATTCAATATAAAACAAATGTATCTTCTCCTAGTCCAAAAGAGCAAGTTTTAATTGTGGGAAACAAACTGAATTGTCAGTGAAGCTCACCCTAATATATCACACTATAGAGTAAGTAATTTTTTGGTACTTACTTTTCTATTTCCTTCTTGGCTTTCTTGTTCAGCAAATCCATTTTGGTCATGATGTTAATCTGTGGAATCTCTAAAGATATCATTGCACTGAGCGCTGCCAGAATTCCGGAGATAAACTTAAGGAGTATGAAAAATTGTGTAGTTAAGTATGGAAAAACACACAACCACCCCACAGAACACTCAACCACAGACCAAATCTAAACAATGAACATATGAAACAAGGCCCCAAGGCCAAGTGGGGAGTCCTTATTCTCTGTTGGAAAACAGAGGTGCTGAGCTTTCCATCTGCCACGTTATTTCCAGAGCCTCAAATCTGGATCTGCCACTGAAAAGGTCATCACTAAACTCAAAGTTCATCTCAAGATTCCCACTGCTAGTCAGGGAAACTGTCCTGCTCTTTCTCCAGATCTGAGAAAGCTCTCATAGAATCTCGAAAGAATTTCAAGAAGGCACTTTTAGAAGTTATCTGATGGAGAGAACTGCTCAAATCAGAACCAGTTTCAATGTCAGATCAGGCTTTGCCCAGTCAGGTTTTGAGGAACTCCGTGAACGTTCACTACACAATCTCTCTGTGGCCCTGTTCCAGACTGACCATTCTTACTGTGCAGGAATCCTTTCTTTACATCCAAATGGAATTTTCTTTGCTGCAAACTGTGTCCGAGGCAGCTAAAGACAGCAATTGGATCTCCCCTTTGGGCTAAACAAAACCAACTCCCTAAATTACTCAGATTTCCTTTTCTTTATCAATATGAACTTTCACAAAAGGTTTCAAACGGATACCTTAAAAGATTCCACCATAAACTGAGAATCCACAAGAAAAACTCCACAGACTCGGAATTCCCACTGCTGAAGCTGCTCCACCAGCTGTTTCATCACCGGCAGATGTGTATAGAGTTCGATCTGACCTAGGGCACACTTGGGATATCAGTTTGCAGAAATGCAAAACTCACGAAAACAGTTATCAGTTCTATAAATACGGGCATTGCACTTCATAGGAATAAAAGCTGACAAAGAAAGCATCTTTCTTTTCAGACAGCTGACTGTATTTGGATAGATTTATACCAGAGAAATTAAAAAGAAATAAAAAGTTTTTTCCCTCCCACGACCCCCAATTAACATTTGTTAGCAGTCCCCATCGTGTTCCCACGCCCTATGATGCTATTAGAAGGCAGTGCAGTCACCCAGATTATCCTGGGACTAAGTTCACTTCTTAAACATCTGAAAGTGATTCTGACAACTGTTCATGGTGAAAAAAAAACGTGGATGATTACGACCAACAATAAAAAGTACCATAAATTTTACATTGCAAATGAAAAACAATACCACAACATTGAGAATTGTTTACCTGGGCAATCAAACAATATATAGTCATCCTCCACATGCCCAAGGCTTTCCTCTAGCCAGTTAAAGTTATTGGCAAAGTATTCCATGCAAAACACCAAGCCGCCATTGGGACCAAACCTTAAGGATTCATCTTCCATGACATCATCCACTTCTATCAACTCACGGATGTCTGGAACGACAGGCACATGAGTTCTTTGAGCTGTTTCACTCACAGCCCCCGTGATGAAAGAAATCATAAAATCATGAAATTATAAAACTGCAAAAAGGCCCTAAAGTCAAAATGCTTTTAGAAGGAGCTAAAAGTCAGAGTGCAGATGGTTTTGTTATTACTAAACTTGTTATGAAAAAAGGAGACGCTTGATTAAATGTATTCTTTTTAGCAAAATTAACTTTGAATAGGCACCATGGGGCAAATTTAAGATCAGGAGTAGTCTGGTAAATAGGGTGAGCCAAACAAAGGTGTGATAACTGAGAAATACAAGGAATAATGATTTAACTTTAATACCAGAAAGAAACTGGTGTAAGTTCACGAGTAAATGACTGTATAGCAGCCACTAGACATTGCATAAGGACTGCAGAATAATACATTTAGAATTTTGGGGCGCAAGTGCAGTAAAAGATCAAGATAGTAGGATTAGTTATGAATATGCATGACTTTTCCAGGAATTCTATGCATACTTATCTATCTGTAGTGTATAAAATTAGTGGGCTCTATGTTGGGGACTTTACACTTGAAGTCGCAGGGTCAGTCCCCCTGAGTATCCAGACTTTGCACAAACTCTGATTAAACAACATCTGTCTTGGTGATGTAGAGCCTGGTTAACTGCACACCGGGCAATGGATCCACATTTCGGACAACACCTGCAGCTCACCTGCCATCACGGGGTAGCTGAAGAGCTCTGCTGCAGGATCCAGGTTGACCACCTGCACGGAGCGGCCCAGCGCCTCACAGTGCTGCACCATGGTGGAGCAGTACGTGCTCTGCAAGGCACACAGACACCCTCAGGAGCTGTTCGTGCCACTGCTTGCCTCACCTTCACAGAATCATGGAACGGTTTTGGTTGGAAACAACTGTTAAGCCCATCCAGTTCCAACCCCCTGCCATAGTCAGGGACACTTCCCACTGGATCAGATTGCTCAAAGCCCCATCCAACCTGATCCTGAACACCTTTAGGGAGGGGGCAACCACAACCTCCCTGGGCAACCTATGCCAGGGCCTCCCTATCCTCAGGGTGAAGAATTTCTTCCTAATGTCTAATCTAAATCTTCTCTCTTCCAATTTAAAGCCATTCCACCTCATCCTACCACTACTAACCCTCACAAAGAGCCCCTCCTCAGCTTTCCCTCAGTAACCCCTTTCAGTACTGGGAGGCTACTCTAAGGTCTCCCCAGAGCCTTCTCTTCTTCAGGCTGAACAACGCCTTCTCTCAGCCTGACCCCGTAGCAGAGGTGCTCCAGCCCTCTGGTCTTTTCTGTGACCTCCTCTAGACCTGCTCCAATAGTTCCATGTCCTTCTTATGTTGGGGATTCCAGAACTGGACACAGGACTTCAGGCAGGGGTCTCAGAAAAGCAGAGTAGAGGGGCAGAATCCCCTCTGTCACCCTGCTGGCCCCGCTGCTTTGGATGAAGCCCAGGATTAAATAATTAAATGACAGAATAACTTCGTTGGAAAAGACCTTTGAAATCATCGACTCCAACCGCACCTGTCCTCTACTAAACCAGATCCCTGACCGCTTCATCTACCCATTTTTTAAACACTTTCAGGGATGGTGACTCAACCACCTCCCCGGGCAGCGGTTTCAGTGCCTGAACACTGTTTCGGTGAAGAAATTTTCCTTGGTGTTTAATCTGAGCCTGGTGCAAATGTATTGTCTTTTTATCAAAACTAAACTTTTTAGCCTCGCATGCCTACGTCCCGCCCCCCGCCTCACCTTTCCGTTTCCCATTCCCCCCCTTCCCCAGCCTCACCTTCCTGTTTCCCACTCCCCCGCCTCACCTTCCCGCTGCCCGCCGGGCCCATCACCAGCTGCGCGTACCGCGGCATGACGGCCGCGCCGATGCTAGCGGCCCGGCCCTGGCGGCTTCCTGGTCACGTGCCGCAGGCAGCCAATGGCGCGCCTCTCCCCAACCCCCCGCGGTACGGGTCGCCGGTGGGCTCAAACCACGCCACGCCACGCCACGCCCCTCCCCTCCCCGTGGCGGCGCGCGGCTCTCGCGAGACGGTGGCGGCGCGGAGGGCGCACGTGCCGCGCGGGGTGAGGAGCTGCCACCGCGCCTGAGGGGCCTCCCGGGTAACGCCTCGCCGCTGCCTCTCCTTCCCCCCCCGTCCCCGGGATTACCTGGCTATTTCATCTTTCCCCCGGCTCCGACACCCCCCTCTCCCTCCCCGCGTCCCCCGTGCTGCGGCTTTGGCCCCCCCTCGTAGAGATCCCCTTTGCCTCAGCATCTTCCCTCCTCAGGTACCCGTGCCCTCCTTCCCATCAGCCCCGACTCCTCCCCTTGCTGTGAGGCTGCTCCCTTTCAGGTACCCGCGCCTTCCCTTCCCTCGGGCCGACCCCTCCCTGCACTGCGAGCCCAGGTAGCCAGTGCTCCCCTTTCCCTCAGCCCCCACCTCTCCCCTTACTGCGAGCCTCTCCCCCCTCAGGTACCGGTACCCTCCTTTCTCTCAGCTCTCCCCCCATCCCACCGTGTCTGTCATCCCCATCACGTCTGGTACCCTAGCACCATCCCTCTGCCTCGCTTTTAGTCCCCGCTCCCAGCACTCTCCCTTCCCCACTTGAGATCTCCGTGGGTACTCCAGCATCCTTCCCCTCACTGTCACCCTCTTACTTTTCCCTGCACTCCCCCGACCCCAACACCTCTGGCTCCCTAGAGTGTTGTCTCTGCTCTTTTCACTGCCCAGACACATCGTGGCTGTGAGTCTTCCCTACGTGTATCCTGCTGGCTCCCATGATCCTGGGGGATTTTTTATGCTTTGCAAACCCCGTCCCTGTTGACCACTGTTTTCTAAGCCCCTTGCCTGAAAATGTGTGCATGTAAACCATTATTTAGGCAGTTTGGTTTGCTTATTTTATGATGTTTGGGGTTTTTTTTGCCAGTGTCCTAGGATCAGGTTGAAACTTTTCAGATGCTGATTTAAATGACCCCTTTTCATTGCTAATATATTGACAGTACCTCCCCCTGCTCTCCCAATGCACCTCGTGTTCGTATGCCACTGATTTAACATCATACCTCACATTTTGCTTAACTCTGTGTGTTCTGTAATTCCATGTGCTATTCTCACAGATCTTTCCTTATTTTACGCTGTATTTTCTGATGCTCTCGGTGTTTATGCCTTAGGTACTGAATTCCATACTACTTGGTGTCTTTTGCAACCATTTTCACCATATTTTTTCATTATGTCTTGTCTCCTGTTTTTCCTCTCTGATGTCTCCTGTTCTTATGATTATGCCTATTTTCTCTGGGATTTCTCAGTGTCTGGGATGCTTGTTGAGTTGGGAAAGACGTGAATAGCTTTAACTCAGAACTTGGGTCCTGAATCTTTCATTCTGTGACCTCTAGGCTTGTGACATGGCCACAGATGTAGCTGAGCCTGTGGTCCCTGACTGCAGAGGAGACATAAGGAGCGGTGCCAGGTCAGATGGCGACTATCCTCTTCGGGTTCTCTACTGCGGAGGCAAGTGCTGGAGGGGCAGTTGTCCATGATTCTTACAATGTGCTTTTTGTGAGGGTAGCTGAGCAGAAAGAATGAGAGGATCAGAGATTTTCTTTTGATCAGCTTTCATTGAAAAGCTTGACCTTTCCAATCATCTTTCTGAAGTAGCTTGGGTTGTGTATTCTATCTAAAGCATTTTCAGTGAAGTGTAGGTATCTTCCCTCTGAGAGATGGAGGCACTGACAGCTTCCTGCGAGTAAAAGAAGTGGGAGTGGTGCTCGGAGTGGTGCTCAGATTGTGAACTGTAGAGTGGATTTCTCTTCCTACAGAAAGCCAGTAAAGCCTTTAAAACAAAAATTGCCCGTGAGCATTAGCATGACAATAAGAAATAAAGTTAAAATTCATTAAAGTAGTTGTTGCACTGTGTTTAGAATTATTTTTTACTCATTACATTTGTAGTTATGTGGATGAAATTTAAAGGAAAGTGAATAATCTTTGCAGGTATATTTTAAGATAAGTGTGTTATTTAGCTTTGGACTTGAATATGGTTGCAGGGCTTTAGGAAAGAATCCTTGTTACATGTGCATGATTGGTTTGGATTTGTTCTGACCGAGCACCTCTCCTGGACATTGGAAAAAGGAAAGCTAACCAAATCATGTGGCAATTTATTAGGTGCATCTTTTTGGCACAGGTAGAACTGCTGTTTCTTTCTGTAACTTTTCCCAAAGCTGTAGGTGTTTCCCTCCCTCCTTTCACTGACTGGCTGCTCGTGCTGTGGGACCAAATGACCAATGAGAGAAAAATTAAAATGTGGAGTGGTATCAATAAAGTAATCTTTTTGAGTCAATGTGTGGTTATGGCCAGAAGTTGTGATGTAAGAAGTCTTCCCTGACTTTAAAATACCATTTTGAATTTAACTCTAAGGCTGTAAGTGGAAAACTTCTTTTCATAATCTGTTTTTTTTTTCCCTTCTCTCTCCAGTCTGTTCATTGCCAACAGAGGTGAGTTATTTTTTTTTTGTTGTCAGAGTTTCTTCTTTCTGTCCTGTGATTCCCAACTATGATGATTCTTCCTGATCTTTTCTGGCTTTTATTAATTGTGGTAGTTCAGTGCTTTAGCCACTGTCATCTGTCAGATGAAAGGAGGTTTATTATACACACACAGTATTTTTATTCAGTCATCTTAAGGAGAAATGGCTGAGCTGAATGACAAATACATTGTATTTTTATTTGTTTGTGGCTTATTTTGTAGTTGCTCTGCTAACAGCATTCCTATGACCTTTCTTCTCCAGTACTGTGAATACATGCCTGATGTGACTAAATGCAGACAGTGGTTGGAAAAAAATTTTCCAGATGAATTTGCAAAACTTACTGTAGGTAAGAATCTTTTCTATTTTCTTAACTGATTTGTGCCCTTGGATATATTCAGGAATCTTTGAACTTGTCCAGTTCTTATCTCTTCCCCTTTCCTGCTGTATTGAATGTGAAAGTTAATCATTGTTGAAGGAATCTACCATGCTTTTGGTTGCTGTGAAAATATGTTTGATAATGGCAGAAAACACTGAATAAACAACTTATCATTTCAGTAGCAATGTTTGATCTCCTACTGTAATCAGTCATCCATGTACTTATTTCCCGTCATCAAGGTTAGTTTATTGGATTTTATGTCTGTCCAGTCTACTGCAGATGGCTGAAGGAAAGGTCTTCAGTAATAGGAAACTTGTTGATTTGCATTTGGAATTTCAATATTAACACTGTTGCTGATTTCTGTTTCTCTGTGGAAATTATGTGAAGAGACTATATTGAAATTGTAATCGTATCTTTGAGCTAAGGCTTTTCTGAAGTCTAATTTACATAAGTACTATAATGAAGATGTAACACATCAGGCAAGGGGCTGCTGCACTTCAGCAGAGAGCTCAGCAAATCGTTAGTAAAACCTCATTGTACCTTGTTTCCCATTCCTGTAAGGCTGTGGTTGTCTGCCCACTAATTTTGTTCTTTCTTCTCCCCACTCCCTTCTGACCTATTTAAGAAAATTCACCTAAACAGGAAGCTGGGGTTGGAGAAGGCCAAGGAAATGTGGGAGAAGAGGAGGAGAAGAAGAAGCAAAAGAGAGGCAAGGTCTAAATAGTTGATTGTGGTACTGATTTATAAAGGGGCATCCCTTTCTCACCTACTGGCCTGGACTACAGCACGGATTCCTTGCATTTTGGTTGTTAGCTACGTGGTGACTCTGCACAAATGATCCTGAGTATCTCTCTTCCAGTGGTAGCAGAGTTAATGCAGTGATACATGCTGATGGAAGAACTGGATAATAGGAATAGCAAGTGAAAGATGACCTGCATCATGTATCTCATTGTTCCTGTCATTGCTATTGCATTTATTCAGGGAGTAATTCTTCCCAACATAAAATCAGCTGGCAGGCCTCCCAGAATCCTTGTTTCTGCCCTGTGTAACAGCAGTTTATAGGTTGCTTGCAGAACAGAACAGACTGCTTTCCTCTATTAATGCCTCACGACGCTGCTTTTGCCTTTTTTTCCTTGCATCCCTCTTCTTTGTTGATGTAACACAGTTTGGGTTTATGCTTTTAACACTATCACCTATGTCTTCATTAACAGCTATGTCTCTTCCCAGCAGTACTAATGAGAAACATTTTCAAAAAACGACTTTAGAAAATATAAAACTTATGAAACAATTTAAACACACTTACCTTCTATTGTTGGAGTTCTTTCTGTTTAACTACTTACCACCATAAATCAGAATGTGGGTGTTGTTAATATGCATTTGCTTCTGAAATTATGGTTAATAGCACAGTGAGTTTCAGATTTAAAGCCACATATTGCTGCAGATGTTTTATTTTTGTGTCTTGGTAACCAGTTATGTTTACCTTGTCAGTAGGCTATGTGTAGTGACAACAGTGATTTATGTTCTGTAGCTTGGGTGCTTTTCCCAGAGACTTCAGGACGTTTCCTTTCAGCAATAATTTATTGTGTGGGGTGGGGTGGTTAGTTTTCAGTCTGTTTTTTTGTTCTAAAATAATAGAGTTTAAAATATTTAGGGATTTTCTTCTAGAATCTAGAGTTTTAGGAAAATGTATGGTATTAAATATGATGGTATAAGACTGTAAGGGAGAGGGTGAGGAAAAACAAGCTAACACTTTCTAAGATGCTGTAGAGATTTACTGAAGAAATTTTAAGACTGAAATTTACTGTCTTAAATCATTTGATATCAATTTATAGTAATGTAGAACTGAAAGTCCTTCATGTTAGAAAACAAAGAAATCTCAAGGGGTTAGTTTAGTTGTTATAATTCTTCAGGTTTTTGTGTTGACAAGGCTTGAGAACATTAATCTTTGGTTACCCTGGAGTGATTTGGTGAGTGTATACAAAGTTAGCAGAGATCTTAATCTGACTTGAAGAGTCCTGCAGAGTGGAATGTATCTTTTGCATGCTTTGCTCAGATTAGTAAATGTCTGATATGTGAAGTGTTCCCTGAGGCTGGCTTAGAAACAGACAGAAAGACGATGTTAAATCATGTGAAAGTTTGGCAGTCGACTGCTGTAGCTGACTTCTGTTATCAGGCGTGGTGTTCTCTGCTAGCTCAGGTATAGATACATGGTTGATACTGGGGTCATGCACAGATACCTAGAATTTAATCTGTTTTACCCAGCACGTCATGAAATGGACACGAGAAAGTTGCTTTGCCTCAGACACAAACCCTAAGGATGATAAACTCATGAAAAACGTTGAGTTAGTTCCTAGGATTACATCAAAGAACAATTCCTGAAAGAGGGGTTTAATGTAGACCAAAAGCAGTGATTAGTCAAGTGTAGGGACAATTGTAGCAGGCTTCTGCTGTGCAAGCTGTACTTGAACACACATTTGACATCTGTATGTTGTTATTTCTTTTAATATTGAGCTTTGATGATATGGGAGCTTTCTTAAATAATAATAAAAAACCCTGAATTTGAGACAATGTGCAAAATATATTTTTGTTTACCAATACAGGTGGGGAGATAAGCTTCTTTTGTTTATAGGGGTGAAATCTGACCTTATATGCTTTTAGTTTTTGATTGTGTGAAATCATTTAACTAATTGTGTAACTTTATACTCTGTTTAAAGGTGGAAGAGGTCAGATAAAACAGAAAAAGAAGACTGTACCACAGAAAGTTACAATAGCTAAAATTCCTAGAGCAAAGAAAAAATATGTCACAAGAGTGTGTGGGCTTGCAACATTTGGTGAGTTGACTTTTGTTATGTGTTTTTTGTTGGGTTTAGATCTGATTGCCTTTAACCTCAGGGTGTTTTTTCTGATTGTATGACATTGAGGGGTCCACTTCCATCTATGTGAGGTGAAGTCCCTGAAGTGCTTTTAGCAGTTTCAAAGCACACTAAAGGTACATCGACTTCTATCAGTCATAAACTGTTAAAGTCCTTATTTCCACGGTGTTTGCAAACAAGTGGTGTTAGAGGTTTTTTTGAAGCAAGGCTTCCTATAGCAGTCAACTTGTTAGACTTCAGAGAAGTCTATTGTCTTTCATTAGAACCATGTTTATTTTCAAAAAGATGTGTATTTCCATCGAATTTGTAAGTACATTATTGACAATTATTTTTACCTATTCTTAAGACTGATTAAGTAAGGCTTTTAACTGCCTTTGTAGTACAGCAGTCAAATCATTACCCAAGTGTGCTGTTGTCATACACAGTTCTCAATAGAAACTGGAGTAAAACTCTCAAGTGTAAACTGCCACTAGATTTTCAACAGTTAAAACCAGATTTTGGTTTTAAACTTGAGAAAATACTTGTATGAAATGACTGCACTTAAACTGTACATTTTTCCATCAACAGAAATTGATCTTAAGGAAGCACAAAGGTTTTTTGCTCAGAAATTTTCCTGTGGTGCCTCAGTAACAGGAGAAGATGAAATCATCATTCAGGGCGATTTTACAGATGACATTATTGATGTAATCCAGGAGAAGTGGCCTGAGGTAATAAACCCTTTCTTCTGTCAAAACTCTGGTTTTCTAAAATAGCTTTTGACTTCCCAGAATAGCCTTTGAAAAAGGGTTTCATCTGTGGCAGCCCTGATTGTTGTGCAGAAATAAAAGACCAGTTGTTGCATCACTACCATTGAACAATTCAGTTAAGGAGTGATTAAACTTGAAGTCAAATTGTGCTTCCGTTGTCCAAGAAACATTAAGTCCCTAAATGTGTAGTGCTGCTGCTGTGGATACTCCAGTGAGGAAAGCATGTCAGGAGAACTCCAGCTGTCAAATGCCTGGGGCTTCTTTGTGAACCATTTCTTAACAGTGAATGACTGAATATTCCTACATTGCCATCCTGTTTTCAAAGTCTTTTAAAAATTTTTTTTAAACCCATTTGAAAAATAAACCTTTTGTGCTTCAGAAGAAGAGATTAACTGATTTTTGGGTTGAACAGAGATGTTGACAATTGGGAAGTTTGGTTGCACTGCTGTAATGGCAAGCGGTTTCTTTGACTGTCCCTTGTTCTGGTATTTCCTGATGGTAGTTCTTTCTGAAATAACTCTGTAGGCCTGTCTGTCTTCAGAGCCCCACGGGTTCAGGTGTGTCTTGTAAGCACATGTCACTCGTGTAGAATTTAGAGCAGGGAATTTCAGATGGTGCTGAGCACTTCTCCCACTCTTAGTCACGTGTACAGTGGTGATTATTGAGTGAAACGTGTATGAAGAAAGTATCTTAATATGCTGTGGTTTTGCTTTTCTTTTTTCCTAGGTGGATGATGATAGCATTGAAGATCTTGGAGAAGTCAAGAAGTGATACTGAAAGACTATGTTTATTTAATTATATTGTTATAAATGATGTAGCCAAAGTGAGGCTTCTAAATCCATTTGCTCCACAGTGAGACTGTGGAGAACCCGTATCCTTGGCATTTTCACTGTTCTGTATAGGCTGCTTGTTTTTATTTGTTGTGATATTTGCCAAAGTTAAATTGGGTTTCTATCATGCTTATGCATGAAATAGATTTAAATAAAATTACTGTTCCTCACCAAACACAGTTTCTGGGTCTTTTGCAACTACTTTCCTCTAACATTCTTACCGGAAAATAATAATTTAAGTCATTAAAGTCTTGTTTTTCATTTGCTGTCCTTTCTGCTGAATGTAAGTGAATAAGTCACGTGGCTGATGTGCAGAAGCTTGTACCTGCATGAAATCACAGAAATTGGAATGGGACAAACATTCTGAAGGTTTGCTAACAAAGGAAAATGGAACGTGAAGTGGTCGGGCAGTTGGACTAGATGGTCGTTGTAGGTCCCTGCTGACTGAACTGTTTTATCCTACTAAGTGGAAACACTGAGGAACACGTAAATATGTCTGAAATGTTTAGCCTATTTTCATAATTTCAAATGAGCTCCTAACCCTGCTGGTCTTCTAGTTGAGGTGATTTTAGTGGCTTGATGCTTTTAGTGTACTGCTAGTTCAAAAGTGGCAGTGATTAGCACAGTTTGTTTCCAATTCACCCGGTAGGTATGGAAGAGTGCAGCTGAGCAGCTCTGCTCTCCCTGCTCCTGCCAACAGCCTCGAGCATCGATTTGGTTCTTTCTATTTCCCTCCATTTAATAACATTAAATGCTCCCTGACGGTGGAGTCCTGGAACTCAATTCTCCCAACCCTTGAAAACCTAGATGAGGTCGAACCCAGGGGGTGACGCATTGTACACCCTGTCCTCTGCCGGTGAGGCTCTTTTTTGCTGTGATTTTTGTAGGCTTATGGCTTTAGTTAGAACCGTGCCTCTAACCAGATGTGTGTGTGGCTGCAGTTGTTCAGTTTAAAAGCTGAGCGGTGTTGTCCCCCAAGGCTGGACTTTATAATCTCAGAGGTCTTTTCCAACCAGATGATTCAATGATTCCCACCGTCCTGTGACAGCCAGTCGCGTTTTTCCTTCTCTCCTATTAACATTAGCTGTCACGTTTTCCCAGGTATTTCCATCCGTGCGATGTGGCCCGAGGCGGACGCGGGTCTCGAACCCGCGATGAGGCGGAGCTTCTGCCCAACAGTCCCCGGGGCGAGCCCTCAACGGCTGCCGAGACGGCCGTGACCGAGCGGGGCTCGAAGGTGAGGCAGCTCCGCGCGGAACGCTGCGGTCACTCGCCTTTTCCTGTGTCTCCTGATGCTCCCGGCCCCTATGAATTCAGCGCTGCCGCCGCCTGCTTCACCCCAGGTAAGAAAACGAAAGCACAGTGAACAGTCAGAGCGCTCTATTTTTAACAGGAATGTACTCGTTCCACTGCTAACAGCTTCAGTCAAGGACTGCAGGTGGTACCACGAGCAGGAGGAACGTTTTTAGACTGCTCTCTGTTCATAATACAGAAGTAATTTAACTGAAGTTAAAACCTCCAGTTTATTATCAAAGAATTAGACGCTGCTTCTTCGTGTTGAAACATGCTCAGTGTGTTACCTTTTGTAGAAACTTGGCCCAAGCCAGAGGGAGGAGCTCCATCTTCTAATTGCAGAACTGAAAGATCGTGATGAGGAGCTCAGTGACATGGTTACAGTGCATCAGAGGCAGTTTCAAGCCTGGGAAGATGATAAGCAAAAAATACTGACTTTGTTAGAAATATGCAGCTTATTACAGAGTGAGTATTATGTGTATAAAGAATGAGACCCTGGACTTTGCAGTATGTTCAGATGCTCAGACCCTCAATAACAGTTTGCATCATATCAGGAACTGTTTTCCACTCTTCAGCCTTAATTTGGTTGTCTTCTTTCTGAGATCAAAACTTCCACAATGGTACTGATGCAATCTGAGTATGATAATCAGATAGCTCATTCTGATTTGATTATGTTAATTGCTTCTGTGAATTCTTTAAAAAAAATAGAATTAGATAAATGTGGGGGAAGAGAACAATGTGCAAACATGCTGGTGTCCTGCAGAGCCCTGAGGCTCTGCTGCACGGCTCTGACATTATCTGATCACCTGGCAGCTCCCAACAGTCCTGTTTGACAGCTGTAGCACAGAGGTCACCACAGAGTTCATATTTCATCTGACCTGGGTAACTTGGGTATCCTGCTTCAGAGTATGCAACACGGCCATCCATTTCTGAATCACATAATTTTAAAACGCTGGTTAAATTGTGTCTGAGATTAAAAAAATTGCATTACATTATCTGAACTGTTTTCTCACAGATACCTTGACTCCCTTCTTTTCAGATGACCTGAACAAGAGAAATGAAATTATAAAATCACTGACCAAAATGTTAAAGTTCTTAGAATCTCAGCGGAATGACAGCAAGAAAATGACTGAAAATACACAGCAGAAGATTACAGAGCTGTCTCAAAAAGTAACTCATTCAACTGTTTGCTCTCAGCCTCAGGTAGGAGTTGAGTAACTGCCCGATTTTGCAGTCCATGTGTGTACAGAATGCCAGTGGCATTTGTGAGTGAATAAATATTTTGTGTTAAGGCTTGAGTTGCATTTGTCTTTTAGTACTGTAAGGTTAGATTAAGGTATAACTCTGATTCATTGGGGGGGAAAATGGGCAAAAAAAGCTTTCCTAAGGCAGGGTTTGGAGTTTGCTGTTTGTTTGCTTAGTTTTGGGGAACACTGCTTAGAACCAACTTGCCTCCTGAAATGTCAGGCACTGTGACTGCAAAAGGCAGTGTTGGCCACTAGAAAGTACTGGTACTTGCTCGGGAAGTTCCAGAAAGTTTTATTTACAGCTTTGATTACTATGATGAACTGAAACATTCTGAAAATGGTTTAAGGACATGAAAATAATTGGTATTCAAGGATTCTATTTTTTTTTTAAGTGCTTTGGTAATGATGTGTTTATTGGGATTTCTCCCCCCTGTATGTAATACAGTAAAAGCAGTACTGTGTTTTCATCTGTCTAATCAGTTTGACTTAAAATGAGCAGGATATTAAGACCCCTGATTGTAAGCAAGTTTGGTTGTAATGAATTGGGGAACAATTTTTATTCCAGTCCTCTTTTCTCCAGATCCTCACAACTTGTTCAGAATTCCACATCACTGTCTGTGAAGTTTTAATAAAGTTGTGTATGTATTTACTGGAAAAAATAGTAACTTTGAATCATTGATATAGTATCTAACACTATTATTTCTGTTCTCTAGGAGAAAAATCAAAGACTCCCCTGCCCAGTTTCAGAACTGTCTGCTAAAAGCAGCCAGCTGCAAGTGGGAGAACAGGAGAGTCTTACTGTGCTTAAGCTGAAGGTAACATCTGTCGTCTCATCGGGCAGTAAATATGGTCAAACTGCAGTGCAGTTATTGGTGATTGTGCTGTGGTGGTTTAGTCACTGCTGATCTCCCTGCTGTTTATTCTTAGGCTTGTTTGAGAAGGGAAAAGTGGTCAACGAACAATAAATTGGTTTACTTTCATAAACAGGCCTGTTTCCTGGCTTTGTTTTGGGGGGGGGGTTCCGGATATCAGTGAAGTAGCTGTAACCACTGCAATAAAAAGTACTGTTGTTTTGTCAGAATCCATGCATGAAGATAAAACAGTAATCAAGAACATGTATTTCATATTTTAGGATGAGGTTGTACTTGAAACAACTGCATCTAAATTCAAAAAGGGGGAAAGTGCATTGGCTGCAGCAAAGATGGAGGAATTCATTCTTAACAAAGAAAAGCAAGACCTGGAACTGAGACTGAAAGAACTGATACTTGAAACAAGTAAGCTGAAAGGTAAATATTTTTATTGGGCACATAATTCAGGGTAGACCAGCCTGGTTCCTTTTCATTCTGAGAAATACAATGTTTTGTTCTAAAGATAATCTCTGTGAAAAGATGAGAGAAAATAATAAGCAGCAGGAAGAAATCATTCACCTCAAACAAGAAAATGACTGCTTGAGGCGAGAGCTTGCACTTGCTGGTAAGTGTGGGCAGTTGGCTTTTCATGCTTTAGCTTTCAACAGCTCAGAGACTTCTAGACAACAACAGTTTACTCATATCTGTGAAGGAGACAGCTTGTTATCTACTTTTCTGGCAGTTTAATAAAGGTATGTGCCTTTGTGTGTGATTCTTCTCTGAAAGCAATACCTAGGGCTTCTGCAGGGACAGTTTATAGAGTCTTGGAAGAGCACAAAGCTCACCAATATGATTACATGTGGAGGAATAAATGGCTCAGAGAATTTAGTCTTGAAAATTTTTGAGAATTTCATGTCTTCTGTGCTATTAATGGGGGTTGGCATTATCCCTTCTGACATAGGTTATATAGAAAATGCTGACCTACTGAAAAGAAGCCACATGGGAAACCAAAAGCTTAGGCCCTATGAAATTACCAGCCCATCCACTCCCTCTGGTGTTTGTATGGAAGCAGTGTGTTTACAAATTCACCTTTTCACTGCTAGTAACATAAAGCTAGGTGCTGCTGAAAGGTCTGAGGAAAATACTCGATCTGTTTAGTTGTCTTACAGGTTTCGTGCTTTTCATATTTGGAGAGGAAACTGATCCTGTCGACATTAAGAAAATGCCTTTATTTTGTTTAGGTACCTGTTTCTACTGCTAAAGCTTAACTTCCTTTGTGTCTAGTCACTTGAAGTAATTAAAAAATTGCATATATTTTGAAACAGTTGAGAAAGCAAAGACAAAGGATCAACTTCTTCAGTTTGTCAAGTTGAAACAAGCGCAGGCTGACGCAGAACTGTCAAGTTTGCGACAGGTACAACCCTAACAGTGTTTCTACACTGAGATTATGAAGGTGTTTTTCAATAACATCAGATCTGCATTGAATAGAATAGAAAAAGTTAGATCTGGCTATTTTTAAGGAAAAAATTACAACTTTCTGGTTTTGCCTTGCTGGGATCCCTATAGAATGTTGATTTTTTTGGGGGGGATAATTTAAAACCCTGTGGTACAAATCCTTGTATTTACATGTGCTTTTAGCCTTTTTTTTTTAATAATTGTATTTACTTGGTCTTACAGTGAGTAAATACCACACTCATAGCAGTAAAGCAGGGCACCCTGTTGAGATAACAGTTCGTCAGTGTGTGTGTATAACCAGAGGGTGCTGGGCTCCAGAAGTCATGTGAAAGGCAGTGGGAGTGGGGTGGGCTGCCTCGAACACATCCCCAGGGTGAACTCACGCAGTGTGAAGGGGCTTGGTGTACTGAAAGATCTGTTTTTCAAAACAGAATTAAACTCACTGTTTTCACCTGCGCTCCTTTGAGGTTCTCAAGGCATGTTCAATTATTTTTTTATTGCAAATAATTGATCAATGTGCTTATCTGCTACATTAGCTTTACAAAAATCTCCTGAAGTGAAATCCAAATACCATGATCATCATTCTGTGTCCTGTACTTCAGCATAACTTTGAACAACATAACAACAGCGTGTATGAAATATCAAATAACAATAATGGTGTTGCATTTATGGTTTAGTACAGTTCCAATTTAGAACAACACTGTAGTCTTCTAATAGAAATACTGTTTATTGCTGCAAAATGTTATTTTCCTAAATACGTGCAGAGATGTCCCCTTAGATTTGGAAGGCTTTGACAATAGTTTGACTACAGGTATTGGTTTATAAAAATGTTTTGAGGATATTTTTGGAAGGCAAGCAATGTGTTAGTACCTGATGACAGGGTTCCTGCATGCCAGACTTTCTCTAATACGTATTACTGTCTTTAAAACAGATCTACATAAAACAGCTGCATTACTTGCAATTTCTTCATGTTGGTTTGGAGAGTTCTCAGGAATTAAGGGAAAAGCGTGAAAAGGCAGCACATGAAAGGAGGTAATATTTTTCTTCCTCCCCCAGTAGTTTACTCTGAGAGAGCCTTTACAGTTAACATCCTGAGAGAGATGTGTGCTGTGTCAAGATGGCTTTGCTGGACTCAGCCACAGACACCCAGTGAAGGCGTCGGATACTCATGTGTCTCCTGACCAAATTAAAAAAGGTATCAGCCACAGAACAAAGCCTTGTATGCAGACCAGACACTTAAGGATTTAAAAAAATGGAATAGTCTGATGGTAGGGGTGTTAATCTGGTCCACTACTAATTTTGTTTAGAAATCAAAGTTTATTTTGCTTTCAGATTAGGAAGCTGGTGCATGCCCTGGAGGTTCAGACAGAATAACCACACTATATAAAACCTGAGGGAACTCTGAGACTGATTTTGGAAAGTAACAGCCAAATCTGGGCAGACTTCTTTCTGGTTTTGGCAGGATACAGCTGCCTGTTGGTATATGAACTACTGCAGAACCATGGCTACAGCCTCTGGTTAATGTATAGCTTTAACCTCGAGTGCAGTTACTTTATGCAGTCTTTAATGCAGTATTTCTGCCTGTTTTCTTTACTGTGCCATTGTAGTGTAGGTGTGGCCTTCTCTGCCGCTGAAAGTAACAGCCAGACAGACACGCTTTGGACTGAAGGTACCCACAGGATACGTGACGTGTGTGGAACTGCACAATTCCCAAAAGATAGGGTAAAAACCAGCTCCAAGATGCGTGAAGGAGATAGTGGACAGTCACTGAATGCATCAGACTTGGAGGAAACTACCTCAGCGTACTTAAACCAGTGTCAGAAAGTTGTGAAAGTCGTGGCTGTCCTTACAGAAGAAGAAAAGCAGGATGTTGCATCAAGCTCTGATCAGCTGGGCAGCAAAGCATTTTGTGAGACAAACATCACAAGGCCGTTGAGAAATAGGGAAATTTCTGAGAACGGAGTGGAGACCAGAGGCCGCCAAACCTTTGAGTCATCTTTACCTGAATGCAAGTGTTGCCTTAACTTCAGTTCTTGTGTAGATTCACAAAGCACTTTGAGCCAGAACGCCATCACAGCTGAGAAAACTGATAATGAAAGTCAAACTTGGCAAAAGAGAACTGGAATTCTGTTTGACCAGAAAAGCAGAGAGACGCCTGTTGCAATGCACAAGTCTGAATCTGATTCATGTACTAATGACTTCATCATAAAAAAAGATGCATTGTGGAAGCCAGTGTCAGATCAGGAATGGCAGAAGATTTTCAAACCCATAAAAGGAGATGGAAGTATATGGCATGGAAAAGATTTCAACTGTCTCAGGACTGCACAGGAGATGAAATGTGCCAGCTCAAAAAGGTTATGTGCCTGTTACATTTAAGAAATAGGTAAAACCTGGAGTTATATAGAAACTTGGGTGTACAAGTTCTCAATAATTTGTGTTATCTCAAGAGATATTTAAAGTAACTGCTGTTTTAAAATTACTCTACCTACTTGCAAAGCAGTATATATGAATAAGTTAAAATAGCTCTTAGGTACCATGATTCTATTTTTATGCATTTATTTTTTCACATCTCTCTTTCCCAAGAGCTGTGTGGGTAGGAGAAGCTGCAATACCACATAACTTGCCAAATAAAATCATTGAGAAAAATGCAGATTTAAAAAATCTTCTGATTTTTCAAAATCCCAGATATTGCTTGTGCATCTGGTGGGTAAAATACATTCTGGCCAGAGTTGGACTTGTGCAGTGGTGTTTCTGTAAGTCAAGAAACAAACCTAGATTTTGTGTGATGCTTTAGTGATTGTGTTATTTCTGTTGAGAAATCCCACAGTGGCTGGGCAAGAATGTAGGACACGGCTCTTCCGCACAGGCTGCTTTCCTCACTCAGGGCAAGAAAATGAGATGGCAAGATTTAAAGGACAGCAATCTGTCCACTCTCCAGTGCATCTTCATTTATGGGACTCAATCCCTGTGTTTATATTGGGGGAGGGAAAACGACCTGTGGTTGGGCATGAGTGTAGAATGAGGTTTCTAATGCTGAGAAGTGTTGGAAAAGTACTCAGGTGTCTTAGTGGTATCGGAAGGTATCCAAGATAGAAATGCTCCTTCACATTTTTGGAAGTGGTTTTATGCCTGCACAAGCAAGAGCATTCAGTGCTGTGACTTTCTGTGGACTTGTGTTGGTTCCTCTATTTCAAATAATTTCTTACCAGCTCTATTTTAGAAGGATTTCTGAGGTTTTAGAGAGATTTCATAGCTGCCTTTTAGATAGAGAAGAGAAGGAGCAGTAGCCTTTCATCTGGTAGTTTGACAAGTACAATAAATGAACAGCTCTTTAAACCTGCTAAGGATTTTAGCCAGCAAGTCTGCCCACCCATCCAAACAAATTAATGTTAGGGAAGAATGGAAATATCTGATATACTGATGCTTTCATTCTGTGTTGCTTTTAAAACAAAAATATAATAGAAGTGGTTACTGCAGTGAAACAGACCTGTTCACAAACAAGGTGAATGGGCAGCTGTTGAAAAGAATGCTGTCCTGGCACATTCCCAGACAGCTCAGCTGAGCTTCACTCTGTGTGTGGACTCCATAGCTTCCGCATCTATAAATCATTAAAAAGATTCCATTCCCCTCTCATCTGCCCTGACTTTTCTTATCTGCTCCCCCAGCAGCACAAATGACACGCTGCTGTCCCTCCAAATCTCTTTTGAGGCTGAATCTTGAAAACTGCTTTCACTTTTTGTCTTGTCCTGAAGAGGATTTTAAGGGAGAAGGAATAAATTCAACCAGGCAATGCAGATAGAGCAGATATCGTTCAGTAAGGGAGGGCTGCTCTACCCATTGGGGATTTGCTGCTGACCTATCAAGTTTTCTTGATGCCCACATTTGGTCCTAGGAGCCCTGCTAGCTGGAGATGGATTAGCTCAGTGAAAATCCCAAACTGCCTGCTCTCCAGCCTTTGCTGACTCTGATTTGCCACCAAATGAATTCTCACCCCATAAATGGGAGGAAGGCTGGATTATATTGCAATCTTCTGTGTGGAGTCCTTGTTAAGGCATTAATGGCAGAGACCAAACACAACATTCCTTCTGGGACTTGAATCTGGATCCTCCAGTTTTCCACTGCTGGCTTCATAGTGCTGATGATGTATTTTGTGTGTAGGGATGTGTGCTGGCACCTCCCTGTCAGCCCAGCAAATACTTTTGACATGAGTTCTTGAATTCTGGAACAGCCAACAAGACGGCTATTAACGCAGTCAAATACCTTATCCAACTGCAAGAGCGATTGTGAAATAACCATAAGGCAGGAATCGTTTCTCTGTGCTCTGACTTAGTGACTTCATTTGTTTTGGACCCACATTTGCTGCCTTGGGATTTTTATCTCAGTTCTGGCTTTAAAGACAGAGCGTCAGCAGTTACGTGTTCAGTGTGCTCCTGCTGCATTAAGCCACCCCTTCTGTGAACCGTCTCCCTGCCTCAAAATCAAACTGTGTGGCTCCCCTGCTTCCTCCCAACCTGTGTGTTCCTCAAAACTGGCTGTGCTCGTTGCATCTCTTCACATCCCCTGCTTCTGGGCTGCTGCAGCCCCTTCCCTCACATCTCTCCAGAGCTGTTCCTTGTCCGAAGCTCACAAACATCAGCTCCTCTCTCTTACAACCCTATTGGATCCCAGGGTTTTAGAAAGAAGTGAAATGAGATGCAGCAGATGCGTCTGAGCTGGCATCTCTCACAAGGGCTTTGTCTTAGGTTAATCAAAATTTTAAAATAAACCTTTTTGTAGCAGTTTTGCCAGGTGCTGGATGTGTTATATCTAAAGAATATTTAATGGAATGTTATAATTTTGAAGACAGTATTTTCTTTAATATATATATATTTAAATTATTTTTCTTCAATGTTTTATTTGGGGACATGATCGTTATTGTATTTACTTTTTTGAAATTACATGAAGTGGAAATCAGCAGTTGAAAATTAAATCACTGCACAGCTTGTAACTGCTAGGAGAGACCAGGATGCATCTTTGTACGAGCTGTACATAGCACTCTGTGCTGGGTGAGAACAGAGCAGGGGGACAGAGGGCTTAGCTGTGGTGCTGCTGGGTTCCTGTACTGCTAGATCAGTTGACCAAGGTAATTACAAATGTACTACAGCCTTTATTACTTCTAGTCTTAGTTTGTAGTTAATTGGTGCTGGAGCTGAGTGAGGGGTTTGGTACATTTTGATAAAATTGTGTTTTAAGGAGTTGAAATTGAGAACTGTTCATCTCTAGAGCAGGCTATGATGAAGTTACATCTTTCCCATACAAAAAGTTAAGAGAACAGTTTTGTTCCTTTGACACACATATTAAGGGCTGAAGAGCTTTTGTATTAGGGCACACTTGGCATGGCTGAGTCAGTGTTCTGATAGTAATCATCTGCAGGGTATGATTTGTAGCTTGAACTGTTCTTTAAATTGCTTTTCAGATACTCCTGAGTGTAACACATGCACAAAAACCCAGTGCTAATTTGGTATTTTGTTTTGCTTTAAAACCTTGGGGAAGATGCATGCCACTAGATTGTATGCTTCAGCTCCACACTGAAATGATAGTCAGCTGAGCTTTGCCTTTAATCACAGTTTGCCTGAACAGCACTTTACTGTTTGCTGCTGTATTTAAAAAAAAATAAAATAAAGCCTCTTTGGGAAAGCTGTTCTGTGATCTCTGAAGTAAAATGGTGACTTTAAAAGGCTGTGAAATTCCTGTGAAAAGCACACCTACAAATATTAATTTACCTAATGGTAAAAGAAAGGAGTAGGGTGTGGGATAAGAAAACATAGGGAGGAGCTAGGTACTTCCATTGAGTGCTCTTTGCAAGGTTAAATAGATCCTGAAGCACATGGTAAGGTAACTGTTCTTGAAACTGGTTGAATGTCAAACTGTTATGCTCAGAGGATGAAACTGATCTAATGAAGCTGTTGAACATGGGAAGCACTCTGAGGAACAGAGTGATCTCACATGCTTGGTGGTTTTCTTGGCTCAGGGCCCTTTATTTATGTCATCCCATGATTTTCCTTTGAAATTGAAAAAGGATGGTGATACTCTGTCTGGCAATGTCTTATTTTTTTTAACAGTGAAGAAAATGTGGATCTGAATTCTTTTCACTTGGATTCTCCCCTTTTGACATCGACCCAGAAAAGAGACAGGCCTCAAAGATGTGTGAAGTGCTCTGATGATGACTTCCCTCTGGAGATCAAGGATGTTTCAGGGACTAAGCCAACAAACAGATGCTGCTGTGCTACCATTGACAAAGTCAGTATTTTATTGCAGAATGCACTTCATTAATTTTAAAGGGGAATTGTGACTGGTGATAGGAAAGTGAGCATCCACCAGCATGGAAGAACTAGGGACTGGAGTGATGAGACAGAGGTTTAAAGCAAAGGTGGTAAAGTGTTTTTTCCAAAATAATTGCTTGTTGTCTCAGTGTGTTTTGGGCAGCACAAGTATAAGTGAGTTAAAAACCAATAAGCTTTTGAAATTAAAGACGTCAGGATAATGGATGCTGGCTGATATATGTTAATGCCAGTAAAGCACAATATCTCAGTACACTTGGACACAGTTATTTGAAGATATTGGACACTGTTTCTTTCTTGTTCTGCCTTTTTTCCCCCCTCTTTCCCATGTCTTTGTTTATTCTCCTCTTTATCCCTGAAGTACTGCTTTCGAGCACACTACACACATGTGAAGATCTGTTAAAAAAGTTGCCTCTAGGAAAGACCCCTGTGTTTAGCAGAAATATCAGCATTTAGACAAGAGTCTGGTGCAGTGTTACATAGCAGTATTTTGAACAGAGACATTTCAAAATGAAAGTGATGATTCCTGTTATTATAATCCTTTGACATATTCCAAAATTATCATTTCACGACTTTGGCTCACTCTGTGTCTCCACCAGGACACCAGTTCCTCTGTAAGTAGGCGGCAGCAAGCATTGACCGAGCCTCGACAGATGGTTGCTGATCTGGAGCTTAGCATTCTCCTCTATGCGAGCCCTCGCTGCAGTCCAAGCAGCAGCAGCAATAATACCATATATATTGCTCTCCAATGACTAGATTTAGGTGGCCAGGAAGGGGGATTGCAAGAATCCTTTCCCTTATGCTTGACTTGTGCTATGACATTAGAAATAATATCCTCCTTATGCTTTGCTAAAGAGAAAATTCCTGCATGCCTCAGCATGAAGTACTTGAATTTTTCTGTAGGATTCTTTATGGCTCCTCAAGGTCATGACAGGATTTGACTTTTTCATGTGCCTAAATAGATGGAAGAAAGAAGTAATTTTGGAGCAAGCTGTAGGAGGTCTAGAAAAAAGCGAGCACAAGTATGACTTGCATTCAGAACTGGCTTATTACACTAAGGTATATTTGTGGAAAGGAGGACAGTATAGGAAATAGGTGACATATAGGATAGTTTTGTATATGAATTTAAACCAGACCCTCAGCTTAAATAACTGTAGAGTTTTTGTGAGTTGATAGTTTTAGTTCCTTCGTCGCAGGGTCAGAAAGAATACTCAGTGGTCAAGGAACATAACCTGTGTACAGCTGTCATGGCAATTTATTTTATAAGCATGAAAGCTGATAGGGAGTTTCTGCCTTGAGTATGTGGGCAATAGGAGTAATGAGAGAAAGGAGCACTTGTTTGTTTTCATGAATTAAGAATTTCTATGTTGTTTGGCAAGGAGATTGTACCACTCACCATTAGCTGATGGGTATCACAAGGGGATAGTTTAGGCTTTTGCTTTTAAAGCCGACTCCTAATGAGAAGGCTGTGTGCTGAAACCGCTCTCTCAAAATGTTGCACTCCTTATATATTCTTAGATGAACTTTTCCAGAACAATGTTACTGTGGGTAACAGACAAATTAATGTTGATAACATTCAGTGCCATAAAACCCTGGCAGTGCTGGGACTGACAGAGTATAACGGTTGTGTGCTGGCGTTTGCATAAACTGAAAGGGTATTTTGTTCAGAAGTTCATCTGCAGAATTTAATTCCCTGTGAAAGACAGCAGCAGTGTACTCTTTTGCAAAGAGACTGTCCTGGAGGAGGGATTCCTGAAAAGCTCTCCATGAACAGTGGTTGCCTGTGGCTCTTGCCCAGCCCCATCAGCTGTCTGGCTCCTGCTTGCTGGTTGGCGCGTCACAGCTCTGGCTGTCCTTTAGTAGTGAGCGTGACTCTGCTTTACAGCCCAGTACTGCATTTTTGAGCTTGGAAATTTGCTTCTCATTCAGAATGGTTGCTTTAGTGGCTAGAAAATAAAGCAGGCTTGTGTTTACTGGTGGGGGCAGCTTCTGAACCACATCTGTAGAACTTTGATGTACTTCCAGAGTGGGTCTGGGCAAAAACTTGCCAAGCGTGTTTTAGTTAATCTATGCAGGCCAGCTAATCTGTACCTAAAACCAGGTTTACCTGAGGCTGTTTTAAACTGCACTTTAGAACATATCAAATATAACCCTTGGAATCTCATCAGTAAGAATTTGTTCCTTTTGGATTCTGTGCCCTGCTTGGGGGAGGGATGAGAAGAGGGAATTAAAAAGGGTTCCCTTGTTGCTTGCCAGTTTGAACCTGGTAGCTCTGTAATTTTTATTATCTGAGATCTTTGATTTCCATGTAGTGTTTTTGCATTACATTGTAGACAACAGAACTTAGAGAAGCTCTTCACAAAACCCAGTTAACTGCTGCAGAAGAGAGAGATGCTAAGCTTCCGTCATTTTCTCTATGATGTTTTGTGAGTATGAAGGTGTTTTCAACTTGATCTATTTTTGGTTGGGTTTCTTTGTTTTCCTCTTTATAAATGCATCTGCAATATTAATACATCTGTGGACTTCTGCAATGAGCCCGGCACAAGATTCTAAGTGCACTGTTTAGAATGCTTTTGTGAGTACTCTAACAGCAAACAGATATTAAGGCAGCAAGTAATTACTTTAGTCAAATAATTAAACTTTTATCAAGTGTGTTCCTCATCCTCTGGGCAGTCAGATCTCACAACTCCATTCCCAAGTACCTGCACACTGCTTATTGTAGATAAAATCCTTCTGTGTGTTACAGATAACAGGATCAAGGATATGAACATTGTTGAATAAGAGATTGGGAAGTGTTTTTCATTGCTATGGCCAAGGGGCTGTTTAACATATTGTTCCTGGGCTCGGAGCTCCCAAAGCAGAATGTATTGAATAGAGCTGTTTCAGAATATAAAAAGCAGCTTTGCCCATAGCAAATTTTTTCTTTTCGAATCAGGAAATTTCTCACTCTCTGATTATTTGTTCTACTAATGTGAATTGGATGCTTGCAATAGGCACCAAATTGTCTGGTTCTGAGGACAAAAGAGTAATCAGATATGGTTAAAATACCGAACACCAAATGAAACTGAATAAGAAACTAGCAACAACAGGGCCAAACCTGACAAAAACAGAAATCTTCCAGTGCTGACACAATTCAAGCACATGTCTGCAAAGGAAAGTTATTACACAGTTGACTGAAGTATGAAGCTCTATGGCATTTGATTTCTCCTACTGATGAATGTCAGTCCCGTGGGGAGCTGGTGCTCAGTTCTTCTCTCTGGGTATATTCAGACTGCAGTCCCTGAACTGCTTCTGTCCTGTGTCCCTGGGGAGTAGGGCTGGTTTGTAGCACCCTTGTGTTATGCTGTTTCTGCAGGAACACCTTCCATTAAGGATGGTGGAGACACTAAGTCTTCTTTCCAAATAAGTTGGGTCTGCTTAGTGCACGCTAATGGGGCACTGATAGGAGATGGATGCTGAGTAGCCGGAATGCCGTGCCTTACTCTGCTGTAATGTTCCTATGGAGAGAGCTCTTCTTTTCCTAAAAAGAGCCCTAAGAAAAAAGAAGCTGCAGGTTTTATAGGTTGAAGCCAGCATTGTGACTTGCATCCTGAAACTACTGATGTTAGAAAGTTGCAGGAGCAAATCCCCCAAACTGCTGAGCACCATGCTGATACAGCAAAGCCGTGGGCATATGCTTAGCCTACAGAAATAATCTCTTTGCTTTAAGTGAGAAAGAACCAGTGGAACAAACGTTCCCACAATGCACTGTAGATCCATGACAAGAATTAGTGACTGTGCAAGTCATTGACTGCTGCACAGTTCTTATTTTCTTCATTTATTAAAAGGCACTGAATCACTGAGATCAGTTAAATCCAAAGCAGCTTTTTGCAGAGTTAATGGCAGGTCCAGAAATAACTCATGTTTGTGTAATTTCCTATAGAGAAGTGATGGAATTGATTTGATTGGGTTTGGGTTTTTTTTAATTGCTTTGAAATCATTTGAGGGCAGGTGCACTGTGATAAACATCAGGTTAATTTCCTGACTAGCTGACAGGCATTTAGCCATTTTCATGAGCTGTTTTTCCTTTAGAGAGGGATTGGGTGGGGAAGAGTTGAGGAAGCAAAGGAGGAAAGCAATGAGTAAAAGGATATATTCAGTGTTGGACACCATAGCATGTGCCACTGCTTGTAAACTGTGACTCAGTGGCTGGCCCAGTGCACAAGATCACTCCTTTTTGCAAAACAAACTGAAAAGGTTTTATTTCATAACATTCCAGTGGTGTCCCTGAGACTGTTGGCTTTTTGTGAAGGGCTTTGTTTACCTTTCTGCTCTTTTTTATTTTTATTCTATGCTTTTATTTTGTCCACAGTATGAGAATTTATATAGTAAACTGACACCTATGTGATGGCTTAATATATGTTAGAGGAAATATTCCTGTATTTTAATAGGAATCTCTAATTTTCCTCACTGGATGAAGAATATGGAATTAATTTTGAGACCTGAAGATCGTCAACCCATCGGCTACAATGGAAAATTACCTGATTTTTTTCATGGCTCTCTGAGTGTTTGAAAGACTCACAAGTGGCAAAAAGATAGAACTATATGGGCATATACTTTATCTTGAAATAAAACATAGAATTATGCCAAGATTAACAAAACTATTTTTATAACTAAAAGTTCAGGTTAAATACTAGCTTGTGTTTTAAGAATCTTAAATGTGTAATTGTTACGACATAGGAACTATTTTTCTTACTTTTTTTTGTGGCGCCTCAGAAATATTTATAGAGTATGACACAGCCAAGCATTCATTTTTTTGTGTTAGTTTATTGTTTTTGTTCTGGACTTCTTGCCATGTAGAGAGAGATGAATAATGTTTATAGGAAGTTCCCAATTAGTGCTGTAACCAGGAACTGCCTCCTCCATTGTTGAAATTGGAAAGCTGTCACCCACAAAATGGGCAAAACAACCCTTCCCCAGTCAGGAGCTATTTATTCTAACAAAAGCTTATAACAAGATCAGGTGTGGGTATGGGCTCTGATAGCACTGAAAGCAGCAGCCAAGCCTAATCTGAGCAGCTCTTTAGCATCTGAACTGGTTGTACCTTTGACTACTGGGCAAGAAGTGTTCTGTTGTCACAATTTGAACTCATTTTTTAACCAAAAGATCAAAGAAGCTAATAAAGGCGATGCCTTTGCTGGCTTTTACTTGCCTGTATAACACACTGTCTAGCACATTTAGTATCTAATTTATGAGAGTTCTCTGGGACACAGGACACCAACTGCCAAGTGCACGAGTGGGCCACTCGATTTTGTGCAGTTTGGGCCATGCTTGCCAACTCTGCATCGCTGAGTGCTGCGCCAGCGTTCTTCCTGCGTGGGGGCAGCTGAGAGGTGGGAGTTGCTGGCTCTATCCACTGCCACAAAATTAACTGTAGTGACATACAACACTTGCACCATGGTTTCCCCTTGTTAACCCTTTTGTATAATTTTTGCTTTCTCTTTAATTACCTAAATGACAGCCTGCTTTCCTCTGTGTACTAATGGCTTCAAAATTAGTCAACCAATTCTCATTATAACTGCTGGCCTCCAAACTCTTTCCCTCGCTGTCTGTAGTGTTGCCCACAGAGGGAATCTCTGTTTCTCAGGTTTTTTTTCAAGTTTCCTCAAGTCTTTAAAGCACATTTGATTCCTCTGCCTGCAGAGAAACTTTCCAGGCTCCTTTCTCAAGGTCTGCTGCTGTGGGTATGAAAATTACCCCCATGGCAATACCATGATGCTCATCCTGAAGCTGTCCAGCAACTGTACCCTAGATCAAACCCTAGAGAAATCAGTGCAGCTTCCTCACAATGAACTGTGCTCTCCAGTGTAAATTTGTTGAATGTTAGTGGATGAATGCATTGAACCCGCTTGTGAGTTAAAATCTTCGACTGATGGGTTTAAAATCAATATAGAAAACTGTGCTCCAGCACTGCAACAAGTGTCCAGAATCCTAGGATTCTGTGTTGGGGCTGCCCTGGATTTCTGGAATGGGAAGAAGGGGCATTATAGAATGCATTGGAAGGGACCTTAAAGCCCATCCAGTTCCCATCATCCTGCAATGGGACATCTCCCACTGGATCAGAGTGCTCAAAGCCGCATCTAACCCAGCCTTGAACACCTCCAGGGATGGAGCAGCCATGACTTTTCTGGACAATCTGTGCCAGGGCCTCCCCACCCTCACATAACAAAAAAATGGGAATATTCGGGTTAATTTATTCAGGTGCTAAGTGACTTACAAACCAGCTGTATTACCTACCTGCTCTGAGGCTCCTATTGAAACTCAAGCAGCCTCAAATTCCACTGCCTTATTTCTGGAAGCATTACAGATACTCCTGGGAGTGCCTGTGCTATTGTATTCTTGTATTGAATTATTATTGAAGAAAACAAAGCTTCTGTTCAGCCGCGGCCTGCTTTCCACAGCGGTGGATCTGCTCTTGGCTGCTGCTTGGCTTTTCCAAAGGGAAGACAGAGAAGTGGGTGGTAGGGAAGCTCTGAGTCTCAGATGTGTCGTGTGTGCATTGGCAGGGTTCGTTTCATAGAATGGTTTGGGTTGGAAGAGACCTCAAAGCCCATCCAGTTCCATCCTCTGCCACAGGCAGGGACACCTCCCACCAGACCAGGCTGCTCAAAGCCCCATCCAGCCTGGCCTTGAACACCTTCAGGGATGGGACAGCCACATCTTCCCTGGGCACCCTGTGCCAGGGCCTCCCCACCCTCATCGTGAAAAATTTCTTCTTATTGTCCTAATCTATATGTTCTCCCAATTTACAGCCGTTCCCCTCGTCCTGTCACTACCTGAGCGCCCCGATCCAGAGGGGGGTTGGAACTGGATGGGCTTTGAGGACCCTTCCAACCCAACCCATTCCACGGCTCCACGATCCCGCACTCTCCCCGCGTTGCGGCCGGCGCTCCGTGAAACGGGGAGGCGCCTCGGTGCGGGGCGGGGGAGGTGGGGCGGGCGGGCTCTCCCGGCCCCGGTGCGGCGCGGTCCCACCTGCGGGCGGGGCGGGCGGGGCCGCCCTGGTGCGCGGGCGCAGCGCGGGGCGGGCGGGGCTGGCGGGGGTGCCGCGCGGTGGCTTCCCGGAGCCCGGCGCTCGGTGCTCGGTGCTCGCCCGGAACCCGGCGCTCGGTGCCGGCCCGCCATGAACAGCATCAAGAGCGTTCCGGCGCGGGTGCTGAGCCGCCGCGGCGGGCACAGCCTGGAGGCGGAACGGGAGCAGTTCGACAAGAGCCAGGCAAGGGTGGCGGGAGCTTCTCGGGGGGAAGACGGAGGGGGGGGACACGGGGTCCCTGCAGGATGCAAGGAACTCCCGAGGGTGCAGGGGGGATCCCCGGTGGGGCGGCGTGGCCGGCGTCCGTCTGTCTGTCTGTCGGCCCATGCATCCATCTGTCTGTGTGTCCGCCCGTGCATCCGTCTGTCGGCCCGTGCATCCATCTGTCTGTGTGTCCGCCCGTGCATCCATCCGTCCGTCTCTGTCTGTCTGTCTGTCCGTCCGTCCGTCCCGGCTGCAGCGCACCTCTCCCCCCCCCACCCTCCGCCAGGGCCGGTCCCGCCTGGGCACCGGGGCCGAGTCCCCGCCGTGCGCCCGGGCGGGCAGCAGAGCCCCGGGGAGCTGGGGTATGTGTTCCCCGCCCCCTCCCGGGCCTTATCGGCGGGCAGACAGCGCCGGGAGCCAACGGGGAAAGTTTGATGGTTGTGCCGGCGGGAGCGCGGCCGAACCCGGGGCTGCCCCGATGCTCATGGTACCGGTGATGCTCATCCCAGCATCCCTGCCGTGCTCCCGGCCCCGTGGCGGCTCGGGCTTCCCCAGGTGCCCAATCGCACCAGTGATCTGCATCCCTGGTGTGCTCCCGGTTCCGGCCTTGTGGCGCCCCAGGATGCCCGTGGTGCCCAGTGCACCAGTAACACGTATCCCAGTATCCCTGCCATGCCCTGGTCCCGACCCCTTGGTGGCCTGAGCTGCCGCTGGTGCCCACCTCACTGGTGATCTACATCCCTGCTGCGTCTCCGATCGCAGCGTGGGCTGTCCTTGGTGCCACCACACTGGTATCCTGCGTCCCTGCATCCCTGCTGTGCCCCTGGTCCCAGCCCCACAATAGCTCAGGCTGCCCCAACGAAATCAAGGGCTGCTTTGTACCAGGGATGGATGACATGAGGGGTCTCCCCATGGGGGTCGAAGTTCCTGGCTCCAGAGAGGGTGGCAGAATGACAAGAAAGCTCCAAATGCTTTGTGCTGTGTGGTGTCTGGCTTGGATGGGGGTCGTTATAGTCCTTCCTGTGGCCCCTGTGGGGTTGTCAATGCTTGTGCACCCACGGGGCTGGTGTATGGCTTTTGGGAAATTAATTACTCCAACAGCTGTGGGCAGGGATGGGCAGAGGGACGGGCTCTCTGGGTGCCCTGCTGCCCCAGCAAAAATAATAGCAACCTCCCAGCATGCATCCTCCGACCCCTCTGATTTTTCAGGCTCAAAATTCATCACAGGTATTTCCCCCCTTTACCCCGTTGTGTTACTGGTCCCTCCCTGGCCCCTGGGCTTTAAATTGGAGTGGGAAGATTTAGATTAGACATTAGGAAGAGCGCCGGCAAAGGCAGGTGGCGACTCAAGGCCTCACGGGGTCACGGTGCCTCTCGGCCACCCTGGGTGGGAAACAGAGCTGCTTGGGTTTGGGGAGCAACATAAGAAAACCGGCAATTCCGGTTCATTCTGGACGTTGTCTCCTTCAGTTGTCCCACTGGGCACCGCTGATAAATAATCACACGGCAGTGCTGCCTCGTGCGCCGAAGGGCAGCCTGTGCTGGCCGGGCAGGAGCACGTCCTTCCTCCCTCCTTTCTGCCCTTCCATTGACATTTTGACCATTTTGATGGGATTTGTGCCCCACATGGGTGCGACTTCACTCATTCAGGGACACACTGGGCAGAGCCACATACAGGGCGAGCAAGTGGTCTCTGTTAATGCTAAATCTGGTGCTCGTTGGCGGATGGTCACATCTGCCACACAGAACTTACCTTTTTTCCAGCAACTGCTGAAAAACTGCCCTAAAGGAGCCTTATCCTAATGTGGTTTCCCGTAGCAGTACTTTGGGTGTGAGCAAAACCCTTCCGAAGTCAGTATGTGGATATTGATCTGCCTTTTATGTCTAATTATAGCAGCTGCAGAGATGCCACTGGTTGTCTTTGTATCGCAGGGATACAAATCCTTTGCTAGCTGAGGGTTTCACACCACCTTGGAGAACGATGCTGCCGAAAACAACTGCCCCATCTCCTTTCACCTGTGAAGGCTGGGGTGATGCCTGCGGGTGCAGATGGGGGTTGCCAGCCCCGCTGTGATCCCGGGTGCTCGCGGGTGATGTGAGAGCCACCTGCTTTCCCTGAAAATGCTTTTTGATGTTTCCTGTCAGGGTGATGTGGACATGGGAAGCCACCATCCCGCAGCAGACGCTCGCTCTGCAGCCTTAGCAGAAGGCAAAACTTCCCCTTTTCTGCAGCCAGTTTTCGCTTTTTTTAAATAAGAAGGTGAAAAATGCAACGAACTCCAGGAATACAATGTATGTGTCTGCCAAGTGGTGCTTTTTTGGTGTAATTTGGGAAGGAGAAGCATTAGGAAGGGAACTCCAGAGTGGCTTGTTTGCAGTTCAGCTGATCCAGCAGCCCTTGCGCCACTCAGCCGGGGAGGTTTCCAGCTCGACATCCTGCTGCCAAAAATGCGCTCCCTGCCGTGGCGTTGCACCGGGACCTGGCATGCACCTGTCGGGTGGGGATTGCAGCCCCCGGGATGCCAAGGCTTCGGGGAGCTGTGGGTGGGGAGAATGATGCCATAATTAAAAACAGCCAGAATAGAAAGGGTGGATGTAAACTGCGCTCCTTCATTTGGGCGCTTTGATCCTGGCTTTAGTCACCAACTTGGTACGTGAGGACTGTGAGTAAGGCGTTCGGGCTGCACCTTGTGGGCTCCCGTGGCCAGGCAGGTTTTGGGGTTTGACCCCTCCGCTGGAGGGGCTGGGACTGCACCACTCCCCAGAGGCCATGGGGAACCATCCACAGGTGGCAGGAAGGTTTCGATCAGGCTGGTTGCACACCTGCAGTGACAACCAGGACCTGCCCATCTCCAGATGTACCAATGATGTCCCCAGAGGCTAGGCTGAGGGTGAATCTCCCTAGTGTGGAGCTGTGCTCCACTGCCAGCTTTGCCACCCTGAAGACACATGTCCCAGGCTGCAACATCACCCTATCTCCATCTCTGGTCCCACCATCCCCTTTTTGGGGATCTCCTGGCTGGCCCCAGGAAAAGCACACCTGATCCAGCAGCCCTGGGTGATTGGCATTGGTTTGGTACCACTGTACTTTACTTGGGACCACACTGGACATGGCATCTCCATCATGGCAGTGCTGGGGACAGGCTGGGGGCTGTCCCTGCACTGCTCCACTCCTCTGTGCTGGACGTGAAATAGCTCAGGCAAAACCTCCGTGCTGAATCACCAAGGATGAAACCAGCTTCTCCAGCAGCTCCCGGGCTGAATTTTGGCTGGTCGGGCTGGAAATGAGATTATGGGTGGTAAACGCAGTAAAACCACCAGCACCAATGGGAATTACAGCCTGGTTTTGGGATGAACCTACTGGGTCCCAGCCCTATCCTCATCCTGCCGATGGCTGAGCGCCTGTCCCCTGGTATGCAGGACAGCATTTCCTTTCCCAGGGGTCTGCCCTCATCCAGCTGTGCCTCCTTCTGGCTCTGGATAAGATACAATAACCCCTTTAGCAGGTCTTCACTGTGAGATGTGTTTTGAAGCCCTACCTTGCAAAACCATGACCTTATTGCTCTCTGGTGCTTAATAAACCTTGCTTTCTGTCGATAAACCATCACTTTGGTGTCGTACCAGAAGATGCCAGCAGTCCTGAGGACCCATGGTACTGGCTGAGTCATGGTTGAGGATGCAACCTCTCTGCTGGCTTCAGACTTTTGGGTGGGTGTGGAGGTGCTGTGTGCTTTGGGAGAGGCGGCTGCGCTGCAAGTGCCTGTTCTGGGCACTCCGGGCTCGTTAACCTTCGGGGATAAGAGGATTACAGCAAGTCACCAGCTTAACTCTGCTGCTGCTTTACAGCCCCACATGGTGGGGTAACACTGGGGCTTTCCCCAGTGCGAGAAACCAAAACTGGTCTTTTTTTCCCAGCGACTGGGCTCAGTGCTTTGCAGCTGGTTCACTTTTTCATATGTATTCACAGTGGTTTTGCTGTTGTAGTGCCCAGCTCGTGGGCACAGACTTTTCGGTCTCATTGGGAGTGGATTTGGTGCATCGCCACCTGCACCATCGCCCCTTTGGCAGGGCGTTGGGTTCCTCCTGCATAAGTCAGGAGCACTTGATCCCCGGTGTCAGGTTGCTCCTGCAGGAAAGTGTTTGGACAAGCAGCCGTGTTGAAGCAGGTGCTTTCTCTACACCCGGAGATAAGATTTTTATAAGGTTTTATGGCTTGTGGGGTTGGGGTTGTAGGGAGGGACCAGGTTTCTCTTCCGGCACAAGCGCTGTTGGCGGGGCTGCTTCCTGCCTTCCCAACTGAGACCTTTTTCCGCTGCCTGTGATTGACGGCTTGTGGACATAGGCACGACCCAAGCACTGGTTGTGAGGGTGAAGCCACTCATCTGCAGGGATCTGGCAAGGAGAAGGAAGATCCTCATCAATCACAGCAGCTTGGTTTTACAGCCTGTCATCATGCAAAAGATGCAGCCGACCCCTGTCTGGGGTCACCTTTTGGGATAAAGCTGTAATTCAAAGAATGCTATGATCAAACACATTAAAATACACATAATCATCTTCTGATAATCACATTGCTCTGGATTTTTATTCTGTCAGAATGGGCATCGTGGCTGCCGCTCCCTCCTTATTCGGGGGCTGTGTTTTCCCCGGGTGCAGTTTGCACATGGCAACATCATCAAAGAACCCACCACCCCCTGGTTCAAAGGCTCCTTCTGATTAGACAAACAACCCTGGAATCTGGCATCTCCCTCTTGTGCTTTCATGTTCCTTGGGCACAGCACTGAGTTCAGGCTGCAAAAATGCACAAATTTGTTTCCTGGGATGGGGACAGCAGGGAGCCTCAGCAGCGTGGTCCTTAGTGGCCCAGCTCCAACTGATCCTGCTGGGGATGCGGGGTTTTAGTGGGTCGCTGTGTTTGTGGGTAAAAAAGCCTATTTTCATGTGTCACAAATGGCTCTGAGGTGACAAATGTGTTATAAAATATAAGGTATTCCCCAAAAGTGCTTCACTTTGAGGGGGACATGATAGCTGCAAGGGTCATGCTGTGTCTGACAGCTCTTCTCTTCTCTTGCAGGCCATCAGCATCAGCAAAGCCATAAATACACAAGAAGCACCGGTGAAGGAGAAACATGCTCGCCGTATCCTTTCTCTTGGCTCACCTGGAGGAGATCCAGTGCTGAGTTAGAAGGGGTTTCACCCTACAGGACTGGACCCATGGGCAGTTTGGGACATGGGAGACTCGTGTAGAGCTTGATTGGAAGATGATCCAACAGTGAAAATGCAAAGGGCAGTGCAATAAAATTGCATTTGCTTAGCAATAAACTGCAAAGGACCCCGGTGTCCCTGCAGGTGCATCAGGAAAAAGTAAATGGGGATTTTACCTGTGGGTGCAGCGTTGTGCCAGTCATCTCTGTGCTTGCTGTACACTTGGTGCTTGTCCCCTTTTTGATGAAAGTTGAACAGTAGTCCTGAGCCCTGCCTGTCCCTGCTCCCATGTGTATCCAGTTGGCCTTGACCCGCAAGGAAGGGATCATCCTGGGGACGCACCACGAGAAGGGAGCATTCACCTTCTGGTCCTATGCCATCGGGCTGCCCCTGCCCAGCAGTGCCATCCTCAGCTGGAAGTTCTGCCATGTCCTGCACAAGGTCCTGCGTGATGGCCACCCCAATGTGAGTGTCCCCTCCAAAATATCCCCTCCACATTGCTAGCAGGAGGAAGTGCTGATGTCCCTCTTTGCAGAGGGTGGATTTCCTTCCCTACCTTGGCCGCCTTTCCCAGGCTGTGGGGCTGTGAAGCAGTCTGTTACCTTGCATCTTTGAAACCTCCCTGTGCAAAGCCCCAACCTCTGGTTGCCATTGAAGGGCTTGATGTTCTTCTTCCAAAGCTGGAATGGCATAAGGGGCTGGATCCATCCACTTCCCCAGCTTTAGGGCAGGCAGGTGGGCGCACCCTGCTCTGTGCTGGCCTCACCGTGCCACATCCCTCCTGTTTTTTTTCCCAGGTCCTCCAGGACTGCCAGAGGTACCGCAGCAACATCCGAGAGACGGGGGACCTGTGGGTGAGTGGAGTGAAGCAGAGGTTTGTGCCTTCCAGGGGGTTTGGAGATGGGTGCTGAAAAGCATTATGGGCACAGGGAGGGCAAAACACCACCCGAAATAACCCATCCCCTCTGACCCTGCTGGGTGATGGTTACATGATAAGGGTGAGAGCTGTAGGACTGGTGCAGGTTCACCAGTGCGTGCAGATCTGGTTGCATCACTCTGGATTTGCCACGTTTCCCCTCATGTCTCCGGCAGGGCCATTTGCACGACAGGTACGGGCAGCTGGTGAGCATCTACACTCGGCTCCTCCTCACCAAGATCTCATTCCACACCAAGGTGAGAGACTGCTGCCTCTACACCCTACTGTGCCAGGGTATGGGGCTTCACCGGGGATTGTGTCAGAGTAGCAAAAATAATAGCAGCAACTGCTGGTTTTTTTTGTTTTACAAAGCATCCTGAGTTCCCCCCAGGCCTTGAAGTGTCAGATGAGGTGCTGGAAAAGACTGCAGGGACAGATGTGAACAACATGTGAGTGTCCTGGTGGAGCATGGTGCCTGGTCACTGGCTCCGTGCTGCCCAACTTGCAGCGTCCTGGTAACAAAACAGCTCGTGTTCAGGACAGCCCTCTGTTTTATAAATTGATCAGATACTTCCTGACTCCTCCTGCACCCACAGAGTGGTGAGGAGCTTAAATGCAGGCAACAAAACTACCACACTCTTGTCAATCTGAGCCCTTGCCATTGCAAGGACCTGCAGTGAGCAGGAGCAAGGATGTCTCTGCCACAGGGTCATGGGATTTTGGTTTTTTTTTTTGGCAGCTTCCAGCTGACAGTGGAGCTGTTTGACTACCTGGACTGGGAGTTGAAGCTGTCAGAGTCAGGTGAGGAGGCGGCAGGTCCCTCCCGCTCGCCCCAGGGCTCTTGAGCAATAGTTTCACTCTTTGGTCGGGAATGGAGTTCCGGCTGGGGAGACTGAGGTCAGAGACCCAGGTCCTTCCTCCTCCCCCACTGAGATTTCTGAGGTTGTTTCTTGGCTGGGTTCCCCTGTTGATGCTCTGTAGAGGTGGTTGTAGGAAAATATTTAAGGAACGTGCCTGGTTTAAGCCCCCCTGAGCAATGCCGAGTGTTGTTTTTAGAGCAGTGCTGCTCTGAAATGTGCTTTTATTTCTTTTTGGCACAACTGTCTTAATCGTACATGTTACCTAAATCCTTTCTATCCTCCCAAAGCAGAGGGTGGGGCTGTACTTCTTTCTAAATACTCATTTCCCCTCACTGAAATACCTCCACGGAGGGCTGGAGGCCCCGGCCCATGTTTGCTTTTCTCACCTCCTTCTCCAGGAATTTTTAGATGGCTTAAAAATGCAGCGGTTTCTTCCTCTGTTGTGAGTCAGGAACATAAAGCTGCCCGGGAAAACAGGGCACAGCAGGAGAGACCGTGCTCCCATCAGCCTCCCGCTTCTCCTCCTGACCCAGTTATACAGAGAATTTATATTCATAAATACTTTAAAGCTGAACGGGGAAGAAGCCAGGGTGGATATGCTGGCTGGATTTCTGCCAAGGGAAGGGATCCATTTCCGAGCCGGGGCAGATGAGGCCATGGTGCCAGCGGGCCCGTCCCCTGCCCTGTGATCCTCTCCCAACTCCTTACACAATTAAATAGAGTGGAGCAAAACCCCTCGTTCTCCCTGGCCGTGCTGTGCAGCAGCAGCTCCTGAGGGCAGCTGTCCTGCCTTTGCATCATCCTGGGGTTAAATGCCTCTTTTGTGGGGTCAGGGAATCAGGGACATTGCTAAGTACCCTGTCCCTTTCCCACCACATTCCCTTCGGGTGTTTTTCTTGCACGGAGGGGGGTTGTTTCCAGCTCAGCTGGACAGAATGGGCAGCAACCCCAGCATTTACTCTGTGTCCTGGCAAAGCCACAGCCGTTGTGGTTAATGATCAAGCCAAGTTGCCCAGAGCAGGATGGCTCTGCAAACACGGTGCTGGCGCCTCACCGCTCTCAACCCTTCAGTTTTCAGGCAGCTCAACACCTCGATGGCCGTCTCGCAGATGTCAGCGGTGCAGTGTCGTCTGGCCCCCCTCATCCAGGTCATCCAGGACTGCAGCCACCTCTACCACTACACTGTCAAGTTAATGTTCAAGCTGCACGCCTGTGAGTCCCTGGGGATGTGCCCCGTGCTGGTCTTTTCCCGGGGCGGGCTTCTGGCTGGATTCTCGAGGATCAGGCTTGTGTGGGTGGAGGCATCCATCACCATGTCCCTGGATCCCAGCTAGGCTCTAAGGACCTGCTCCATCCCACGTAGACATCCCAGATGAATGAGTTAGAAGGACTTATCCTTGATGAATTCAAACCGATGCCTTTGCCCACCAGCCCCCTGCGCAGGATTGCCAGGCAGCGCGGTGCCAGGGGCCTTGCGCGGCTATTTCGGGGTTCCCACACCTGCCTCTTGCTGCCCCCTGCCCCTGCTCCCTATGCCAGTGAAGGGGCCACCCCACTCCTGTAATGACCCCTTGCATCCCGCTCCCGCCTGGCCTTTACTCTGCTGGCTTTTGCAGCCAGAGGGATCCGGGCATGTGCGTGCAAATTTGCAGCCGCGGATCAGTCACGGCTGTCCCCCTCGTCACCGCAGGTCTGCCAGCAGACACGCTGCAGGGCCACCGAGACCGTTTCCACGAGCAGTTCCGCAGGTAACCTGGGGCTTGAGGTGGACTGGCAGGATCCCCTCCCTCCTGCCAGGCCCCCTCCCTACCTCCCCTGCGAGCAGTTTTTCCTTCCCCCCTCTCCAGCCTCAAGAACTTCTTTAAGAAAGCGTCCGACATGCTGTATTTCAAGCGGCTCATCCAGATCCCCCGGCTGCCAGAGGTACGGTGGGATTTTGGTCATTCGTGATGCTTTAGAGAGCTGGAGGGTTCAGGGTGCATGGGGCTGTCCCTGTGGATGGGTTCAGACTATGGGGATACTGCAGGGGGGATCTGCTGGCCCACCTTAGCAGCACGGAGATGGTTGCCTCCCTCCCCTTGGCAGTCCCTGAAACCCCAGACAATGCCACCATGACTGCTTGTCCTTGCAGAGCCCCCCAAACTTCTTGAGGGCATCTGCACTGGCTGAGCATGTGAAGCCGGTGGTCGTCATCCCTGAGGAAGCCCCTGAGGACGAGGAGCCAGAGAACCTCATTGAGATCAGCACAACTTCTACCACGGAGCCACAGGTGGGGACACGGGGATGGGATGGGGACACGGGGATGGGGAGGACAGGCACCCACAGGTTGACTCAGGTTGGCCCCCTTTGCCTTCCCCAGGTCACCTCGGATATATTTGAGCAAACCTTCGGGCCACCCAACGGCATTCGGGACAACAGGTACGGGGGTCCGTGGGGGCAGACGGTGGGTGGCCACTGCTGCCTGGGGCCAACCTGCCTCTCTCCGCAGGGATGCACAGATCGAGAGCCTGAAGAAGGAGGTGGACATGCTCCGTGCGGAGATGGAGAAGATTAAACTGGAGGTAAAGCCCTGCCAGGAAGCAGCTGATGTGGGAGAGGATGGTGTTATTTGGTGCTGTAGCATGGAGACTCTGACAGGATGTAGCAAGGGTCATCCTGGTACCCAGTGCCCGTTTTGTGACCTCTCTGAGTACCAGGATGTGACTCCTGATGGAGATGGCGTGGAGGTATGTGAGACCTGTCCCAAACCTGGTGATTCCCGTGGGGACAGAGCAGGTGCAGGAGCTGAGGGGAAGAGTTCTCCTGTGCATTTCACAGCTGCTTTGCCCAAATTGCAGCCGAGCGCCTGGAGAGGGATGGTGGAAAGGGCAGAGTCATTGCTGGTGTCGGTGCAGGGCAGTGCCCGAGTGCCTGACGCGTCCCGCAGGCGCAGCGGTACATCACACAGCTCAAGGCACAGGTGAACAGCCTGGAGGGCGAGGTGGAGGAGCAGCGCAAGCAGAAGCAGAAGGCACTGGTGGACAACGAGCAGCTGCGGGATGAGCTGGAGAGGCTGCAGAAGGCAAAGCTGGACAGCGAAAGATCTCAGCGTCTCTGTGCTGAAGCAGAAAGTAGGTGCCCTATAGTGTCCATTGGCTGCAGGACACCTGTAGCACAGTTGCTGATGCTTTCTTATCCTGTCCAGAGAAAGCCAATGCCACCGAGATTCGCTACACAAAGCTGAAGGAGAAACACAGCGAGCTCATCAACACGCACGCCGAGCTCCTGAGGAAGGTAATGCTGCTGCCTGCACCAGACAGGGACTGACTGCTGTATCATCACTCTGCCACCACTGGTGGGACTTGTGCATGTCCAGCCTCACCCTGGATCAGTATCGTCAGTGGTCAGTGGTCCCCGGGTGCAGGACGCTCCTTGCATTCGTGTCCACCAATGGTCAATGTTGATGCTGTGAAAAGGGTATCACTGAGCTATGTCCCCAGCCAGAATTTGGGCAAAATGAGTGTGGCAGTGGCAAGGTTTCCCCCTCCCAATGCCCACAAAGCCCTGTGTCCCCACACAGAACGCTGACACCGCCAAGCAGCTGACAGTCACGCAGCAGAGCCAGGAGGAGGTGGCACGTGTCAAGGAGCAGTTGGCATTTCAGGTGGAGCAGGTCAAGCGGGAGGCTGAGATGAAGGTGAGCCAGCACAACCCTGAGTGCAGCACTGCTGGCCCAGCACCAAGACCTTCCTAGTCTGGGAAGCATTGTGACTGTGCACTATTTGGGGGCAGGGGGTAGGAATGAAAAGAAAGCAGCCCTGGCTCCTCAGGAGGGTGTCATTTAATGTGTGCTTCATTCCCTCTTGCCCAAACCTGCCAATTCTTCCCCCAGTGCAAATTGATGGGTTTGGGTTTTCTGTTCTCTGGGGACCAGGGTGGGGCCTGCTCTCAGAATTCCTATCCTGGGGAAAGGAGCCTTTTCAGCAGAATCCTCTGAGACCCTGAAAACCCCTCTTGCAAAACACGGCCGGATTCATTCCTGCCGTCCTGGTTGTGTGCTGGTGCCAAGTGGGGCCAGAGCACGTTTGCAGCAGCTGAGCCCCTGGTGTGGGTGTGTGGTTGCAGCTGGAGGACCAGAGTGTGCAGATGGAGCAGCTGCGGCAGGAGCTGGACGCCCGGCGGGACGAGCTGGACCAGGCACAGCGCTCGCTCAGCTATGCCAAGCAGGTATGAGGCCAGGGGTGCAGGATGCCCCCAGATCCCCATCACAACCCCCTGTTGTGCTTGCCACTGCTGCCAAGCAGTGGTGCAAACAGCAGCCCAGGGAGCCGTGGTGTGGCTGAACACGGGCACACCCCATCAGTGTCATGAGCTGGGCACGTCCTCAGCTCGCCCTGCATAACCACTGGGCTCATGACGTGGTGACAGGTGAGTGACAAGGGTCTCCTGGCCCAACGTGCAGACAGGTGCGGAGCTCAGTGCCCAGGTGGATGCCTTGAACGCCGAGAAGGAGGTGCTGAGACGGTCAGTGACTGAAAAGGAGTGCGAGCTGCTCTCCACACGTGGCCTCGTCGAGGAGAAGGAGCTGCAGCTGAGCCAGGAGGTGGACAAAGCCACGAGGGAGATCTGTGAGCTGCAGGGCAGGCTCCTGGAGAAGGTACAGTGCTGTGTGGAAGAGCCTGCTGCCCCTCTACTTGCTGGGGTGAGATGTGGTTGGGGGGTGCTGAGCAGTTGAGGGGCTCGGCCAGGCCATCACTGATGCAGCCAGTGGGATCTGACTTGCCCCAGCAATAATGGAGTGCTTGGGTCTAATCCTGCATAGGTGTTCTTGAGGGATATGGTAATGCTGGTGGTGGGGCCACGGTGCCAGGGGGCTTGTGTTCCACTGGTGTGACTCATTCCTCCTGCCCTGCAGAGCAACCAGGAGCAGAGTCTGCAGCAGAAGCTGCTGGATGACCAGTTCAGCATCCTGCAGGAGACAGTGAGGGAGGCGGAGGAGATCCTTCGTGATGCTGTGGCCAAGCTGGATGACCCACTGCATGTCCGCTGCACCAGCTCCCCAGGTACATCCTTCTTGAACACAAGGACTGCAGCCCACAGTCCCTTCTCCCTTTGAGATGGATATTGTTGCATCTCAACTTCCCCAAGGCATTTTTCCTACCAAACATTACACCCAAGGAGGCAGGGGTCAGTTTTCCCCTGAGTGAATTTTTAGCTCTCATCCCGGCACTATTTTGCTCAGATTTTAGTGCTGTTCCCCACCCAGGGCCATGAGGACCTGAGCTGTCTTGGCTTCCACTCAAAGTGGAGCCTTGTGGAGTCTGAACTTGTGCTCATTCAGGCACTCATCAGCCTGATCACGCTAATGAAGCTAAATTCGTTGCAGATTACCTGCTCAGCCGGGCGCAGGCGGCGCTGGAGTCCACGGATGCCCTGGAGAACGGACACGCGCAGTACGTGGCCTCCATGGCAGGTACCTGGGGCTGGGGGCCAGTGGCATTGCTTGCTTCTTGCTTTGATTTTTACACATCCAGCAGCCCCCGGCTGCTTCGGGGCTGTTGGCAAGCGTGGAATGCCCTGGTGATGGGAGGGCATGGAGGCAATGTCCTCGTGCACTTGTTTGAGGAGCGGCCTCCAAGCTGGAGGGGTCAATAGCAGTTACTCCAAGCTCTCCTTGGGTGCCCTTCAGGGTGGGTTGCAGCCCCCTGGGCCCGCAGTGCCTGATCATGTCCTCTCACCCGCAGATGCTGCGGGGCTGGTGGGTGCTCTGGCCCTCTTTGCGCACCTGACAGCCGACACCATCGTGAACGGCAGCGCCACATCCCACCTGGCTCCCACCGACCACGCTGACCGTGAGTGCTCTGTATGGACACAGCGGGTGTGGTGGGGGGTGTTTCCTCTTGGGGCTTGGTTTTTGGGGTGGCCATGCCGAAGCCTCTTCTGCCAGGGGCTGGATATGGGACAGATCTTCCCGGAGGACAGCATGGTCCCCCTGTCTCCCTGAGTTCCCCTTCCCAACATTCCCTCCCCTCCAGTGCCCCTTCCTGGATCAGGAACATCGCTTTGCCCCTGGAAAGTGATTTATGCTCTTCTGCAAGAAGCTTGTTGAATGCTGTCAGTGCTCAGCATCATCTCCACGGCCGAGGGCAGGAGGAAGAGAAGAGTGGCAGGGCTGGAATGGAGGGACCCCTTGCCCAGTGAGGGGTCTGGCACTGACCCTTCTTCTCCCCAGGGCTGACGGAGACGTGCCGGGACTGCGGGCAGCAGAGCCTGGACTACCTGGGCAAGCTGAAGGACAAGCAGACGCTGGGGCGCGCTGAGCTGGGGGACGTGCGGCAGGCGCTGCGGGGGGTCCTGCAGCTGGCCCAGGTAGGAGATGGAGCCCAGCACACTCCCTGTTCCCACCCAGGGCTGGCAGGATGGCTTATTTACTGGCACCGGTATTTCCTAAAGGAAAAATCAAAGCCATCAGTTAATGCAGTAGGATGTTGCCTCCATTTGTCAAGGTGGGATGTTTGTTTGCTCTCAGCCTTCTGGCTGTGTCCTGGGAAGGTGATGGACAGCTTTTTTTTTTTTAAAAAAAAAGCAAACAAAAAAAAGAAAGTATCATTTTCACCATTGTCCAGAGCTGAAATCGGAGACGCTGGGTTGAAGTGAGCACCTCGGGGTGGTGCTTTTCCATTAAACTGCTGTTAATTCAAAGGCTGTCAGCTTTCCAGAGCCCTCTGAGCCCTGCCCTGCTGAAACTGCTGCAGTGATTGGGTTTTTTTCACACTGATTTAGGCATTTCTTACCTCTGAGGTCCCTGTGCCATGTTTGCTGCAAGTTGGTGGTACCTGTGCCTCCACACTTGTGGTCTGCAGAACGCTGCTGCTGCAGCTTTGTTTATTGTGGGTGTCTGTGTGTGTCGAATAGAATCATAGAATCATTTGGGTTGGAAGGGACCTTAAAGATCATCCAGTTCCAACTCCCGTGCCAAATACTTTGGTTCAGTGTCATTCCTTACAAATATTCCCTTCTCTCCCTCTGCCTGAAAACTCCTGATGGCTGCTACTTCCTCTGGCAGGAGCTGAGGCCCAAGAGCTTAGACATCAAGCAAGAAGAACTGGGGGACATGGTTGAGAAGGAGATGGCCTCCACCTCAGAGGCAATTGAAGATGCTGTGAGGCGGATAGAGGTGAGGTGAAGCTGCAGGATGGGCCATTGTGGTGCCTTGGAGGAGTGTGTCCATCTTTCCTCAGCCCTACTTGTCCTTGCAGCAAGGTAGCATCCAACCTTCTTCTGTTTCCCAACAGGAGATGATGAGCCAGGCCAGAAACGAGAGCTCTGGTGTTAAGCTTGAAGTGAACGAGCGGTGAGTTTTGAGGAGTGACATGTGACAGCCCTGGCCAGGTTTCTGTCCTGTGCCCACGCCATCTGGGCTGGGCTTTACTCCTGACCTGCACCTGTGACCTGGTGATGCATTGTCCTGATGCACAAACTTCCCATCAGAAGGGGAGGTGTTGGTCTTGCATGCCAGTTGTTCATGGCCGCTTAATGGGCTGCTTAGAAGAAACCTGCAGGCTGGCTGGTCTCCAAAAAAGACCCATTTTCCAGCTGAGGCCAAAGCCTGCTTCCCCAGATGCAGCATTGGAGGATGCTTGAACGTTTTTCTCTTGTTTCCCTACAGGATTCTGAACTCCTGCACAGACCTAATGAAGGTCAGTACTGCAGAAACCTGGCTGGGATCTCAAAAACTGTGAAAAACTGGGACATCCCACCTTCAGCATCAATGCTCTATAAAATCCCCATCAAATACCCAAACTTGTTTTTCTTCATTCCAGGCTATTAGACTTCTTGTACTGACATCTACAAACCTACAGAAGGAGATAGTAGAAAGCGGCCGGGTAAGTCCTTCCCTATGTTTGTATCTCCGCCACCACCATGAAATACAGGACAATTTCCCACAATTTGCAGAAACTCACAGAATTTCAGTTTCCTGTGTGTTACTCTGGCAGTCCTGCTTGGAGGTGGGCTGCTCAGCCCCATGTTCTGAGCACACATTGCTGTCGCTTTTGCAAAGCATTGTCCATCTAAAGACAATTGCCCAAATGTTTGTGTTTTAAGCCCAGCCAAGATTTGCAGATGTGAGGCTCCAGAGCTGGTTTTCTTGATACCTATTTAAGCAGGCCAGTAAGAGTGCCCTGAAGGGCACAGAAATGCTGCCAGTCCCTTGAGTTATGGCTTTATATATCAATTCATATATTGCTATATTTTATATGGACCTTTTTTATGGATTTATGTATTGTTGTATATTAGAAACAAGTTAATACAGGCTATAATATTCTCATAACAACAGGGGGCAGCAACAACTCAGGAGTTTTACGCCAAGAACTCGCGCTGGACCGAAGGGCTGATCTCTGCCTCCAAGGCTGTGGGCTGGGGAGCCACGCAGCTCGTGTAGGTACCCCCAGCACCTCTCCTGTGCTCCTCTAGGTGCCCCCAGGACCTCTCCCATGGCCACTCTGGGCTGTGCCTGCATGCGGGGCCTGTGCTTCTCCATCACCTGATAACCCAAACTGTGCCACTGCTGAGTCTGTGTGGAGCATTATTGCCAATTCCTTATAAAGCATCACAGTCCACGTTGGACCGGTCACCGAAATAGGGTCCACCAGTTCCTCCCTGTCTGCGAAATGTGAAAGCTGCTGCAATCAAATATTCTGTGTTCTGGTTGCTGCTCAGAGGGTCGTGGACAGGGTGGTTGGCATCAGGCTGGGGTATCCCCATGCCAGTGCAGGAATTGTGGGGGCTTTCTTGGACAAAAGCTTTAAAAATCTCATCCAGTTCATTACAGAAACACCAATCCTGCCTCCTTTCATATTTTAATACTTGTCCAGAACTTCTAGATCTCGACTTTGAGTAGTTTCTTTGTAAATGATCTTTAAGTAATTACAGACAGGGCTGCAGGTTCAAAGTCTGAAGCTGATTTCTAAGGCTATAGCAGGAGGCAAATAACCTGCACTTGCTTCATAGTGCACGATGAGGATCTCTAACCCAGTCTCCCTCTGGTCTGTCACACAGAGAGTCAGCAGACAGAGTTGTCCTCCATACAGGCAAATACGAAGAACTGATTGTCTGCTCCCACGAAATCGCTGCCAGCACAGCCCAGCTGGTGGCTGCCTCCAAGGTGAGTGTCCCAGCAGGACCATCTGCACACAGCTGGGCAAGTTTTAAGTCATTGCATTCCCCTGGCTTTGTCCCTCAGATGCTTTTGGGCAGTAATGTGTGTCCTTCCTGTCCATGAATCTCCTCCCAGAATGGGGAGGAGGAGAAACTCTTGCTATTTTCAGGAGAGTCTGTGATTTTAATCCATGTGTCTTCACCTGCATTAATGTACCCACACCTAGCAGGGCTTGCCTTGGAAATGATGATGTGGAAAACCTCCTGTCTTCCTCCTGTCAAACTGATTATATAAAGAATATGTTAATAACTAATGAGAAGACCCAAATAAGCAACTGCAGGAGCCAGTATTGAGGATGATGGATTTTGGTCCTTGCCACCTTTCCTGGTGGTGTGGGCGAAAGCAATGTGTAGAGGTTTCAGTGAGCAAATGGGGATGCAGGCTGGGGGGGAGGAGGACCCATACTGCTTTTACAGCAGATGGTTTTAAAATTAAGAACATACCTTTGTAAAAAAAAGCTCTGTCTTCACCGGTGCTGCTTATTCGTGTGTGTTTGGCTCAGGTTGGTGCAGACCTGGTTTGGTGTTCTGGGGCTGAAGGGCCTTGCGGAGGTCACCTTGTCTGGCCATGATGGGATCATCAAAAATAAGTGTGTGTCCATCTGTCCATCCATCCTTTTCACTCCGAGGTGTTCATGCCCAAGGACTGTTCTGACATGGTGTGCTCGGTGGCTCTGCTGTCACACAAAACGTGGCTGTCTGGGGGCTTCCCTGAGCTGGTGGGAGCCGGTGTGGAGGGGCCGTGGTGGGGATGGTGGGAGCCGGTGTGGAGGGGCTCACAGCCATCCCTGTGGCTCACAGCCATGTGGGGACTCACAGCCATCCCTGTGCTCTTTGCAGGTGAAAGCCGAGAAGAGCAGCAGGAACCTGGCCCGGCTCCAGGAGTGCTCGCGCAACGTCAATGAGATGGCAGCCAACGTGGTGGCTTCCACCAAGTCGGGGCAAGAGCAGATCGAGGAGAAAGGTGAGTTTTTTACAAGGAAAGGGGAGGGGAAAAACACCCTGAATCCCTTTTTGGCCTGGTGAGCACGCTGCGGTGTCCAGCTGAGTTTGTTTTGGCATATAAGGGTCTTCTATACAAGGGCTGTGCTCAGTGAGGACCCCTCCTTTTCTCCACAGACACCATGGACTTTTCGGGCATGTCCCTCATCAAGCTGAAGAAGGAAGAGATGGAAACACAGGTATGGCCATGGAGGTGGAGTCGGTGCTGCCGGCCTTGAGCCGGGCCGAGGTCCTGATCCGGACCAGCCTTGTGCAAGTGGGTTCCTTCTTCTGCCCTCTCTACCCCGTGCGGTGCTGGGGATGGTGGTGGGGCAGGGGTTGCAGCCCCAGGATGGCTCTTTGGGTGCAGGTGAAGGTGCTGGAACTGGAGAAGCGTCTGGAGGGCGAGCGGGTGCGCCTGGGCGAGCTGAGGAAGCAGCACTACGCCCTGGCCGGGACCTACGAGGTGACAGAGGACGGGGAGGCGAAGCCAGCGCCGGCCCCAAGGCGAGGCATCCTCAAGAAGCCTCCCTTGGCCCAGAAGCCCGGCCACAGGGAGGTAGGAGCCGCGGGGTCAAATGCACACGGGGGAAGTGCCTTCGCCAAGCGAGTGACTGATAATTCCCTTTATCCCCTCTCTCCTTCCAGCCTGAGCGAGACGCTGGCCCCAGCCTCCCTCACGGGGCGAATGTGTAGCAGTGTTTCCCACAGACCGCGTTGCCTTCGCGCTGCTGTGCCTTCGTGCGCGGGGTCATCACCGCCCGGCCTGGAGAACTGGATGGGTTTTTTAAAAATTCTATATTTTATTTTTATTTTTTCCTTCCCTTGATTCCTGTCCGTGGAGCAGGGGGGCAGGAGCTCCCTGGGCCACCCGGGCTGCCCTTCCAGCCGGCTCTACCGCTTTAATTTAATTTGGGGTTCGTTTGGGTTAATTTTTTTAAAAAGAACTGTATCAGCACTAGAAGTTTTCAGTAAATGTAGCTCTCTACTGTACTGCTCGAACCCTTTCAGAGAACCGTGAACTGTTTTTAAAGTAGGAAACTGTTGGGCTTTTCTTGCAACCATTTTTTAAATTCCCCTTTTTCAGCCTGAGGAATAATTTGACTTTGTTCTGGCGTGGGATCAGCCCTCAGCAGAGAGGGAGATGTTTGCCTTAAGTGGCAAGAGGAGTAGGGCTTTTGGAAGGGAAAAAGCAGTTACTTGCACACACTGGCAATAAGGATATAAACAGTTTTTTCCTTTTCTATTTTTTATTACTACAGCAACGCCCAGGGATCAGTTGCATTATGTTTTATATTTAAGATAATTAGCAGAATTCAATCTAACGGTGGCCTGCAGGAGCCAGGGGACAGAGAAATCTGCAGCAATAAGAAATTACTGATGTGGAGAGACATGGGGGCAGAAGAAAAATCCTGTATCTTCCCTTGGAGCTACTACCACAATGTAGATTATTAAAGAAGCAATATTTAAAATACGTGTTGTGGTGCCTGGTTGGGTGTCCTGGTGGAGAGAGGGCCGAGGCCAGGGCATGGTGTGGTTGTGGGTGTGTGTTGGTGTGTACTGCTCTCTCTCTCTATATATATATGTATGTATATAAACAGATATAGCTATATATAGACACAGAGATAGATGTTTGGGTATTTGTATATATATGTATATACAGATATGTGTGTATATATATATATACACAGACATACACACATATATTGCTGTATAATTGCCTAGCTCTATAGATAGTTATACAGCAAACTAGATATTATATGGTACTTCTTTTCCTCTGTGTACATCCATATGTACAGCCACAACTATCTACACATGTGTCTATACATATTTATCACTGCAGATATAGATAAACATACCTATAGCACATCTTGTTGATATGTATCTAGGGATATGTGTGCATAAATACAGGTACATATACATATATATATATATAACAAGAATGTGCTGCCTACCAGCTTGCAGCCAGGGCAGTTGTTACCTGCAGCTGCTCAGCCAGACCATGGGCAAAGGAATGTGGATTTTGTTTATTCTGCACTTCCCTGGGGGTATCTGCAGTGTCAGGGGTATCTGCAGCTCTCACCGCACCTCTTGGTGCAACTTGGCTGAATCAGTGAAATGGGAAGCGTGAAGCATTCAGAGTTTAGTGAGGATGCCCACGGCCAGGCAAACAGCTCCCTGGTATTTAACAGATTTGTGAGGGACCCTTTGAAAAAAGCCTAAAAATCACCATTTTCATCCAATTTCTTGTGATCCTCCAAAATGATCACAATCAAATTGCATATGAGGAAAAACCATGGTTCTTAATTACTGTGCTAACCAATAGAGTATAGAGCAGTTAACTACAACCAAAAGTTACTCTTTCTCAAGAAAACACATTTATAAGGTATTTTATTATTTATTTTAGTTCCGTAGTAGTTTCACAGTGACTTAAGTTTTCCAATGTTACATCACAAAACAAACCAGTTTTATTATCAACTACTGCAGGCAGTAAAGCAAGAACACTTCTCATTTCCCAAGCAATTGTGTGTACAAAGTGTGTTCCACAGTAAAAGGCTTTGGTGCCAATACTGGTGTTACTGGGCAAGGCAAGCAGCTAATTCTGCAAGATCTCCAACACGAGGAAGTTGCTACAACCTTCTCAGCCTTTCCATGGAGCTAGAGAGAGCCTCAGCTCTACAGCAGCAGTGGGGAAGAGCTGGGAGAGGGTTACCCAGCAGTGTCCCTCGCTGCCACAGCACATGACACCATCAATCGTGATACAGCAGTGACTGGGGCAGCTCCATCTGTGTAAGTTTCGTTTCTTTGAGAAGCCTTTTCTCTTGGTAGAAGGAAGTGCTTTCTGCAGTAGCTCGCAATCTATTTATAGATAGTGATAAAGATACATTTGCTGGGAGACTGACGTCACCCTAATCACTCACAACATCACATTTCATAATGGAAATACTGATTAATCAAGAACCATAGCTTTTCGCTCTCACTACCATAAGTCTAACCACAGCTACATTAAAACATAAAGTAAAATTTAGCTTTAAGAACAATACTCTGGGTAAACGTAACTTGGTCAACATCACTGCTGGTTCACTATGATTGACTTCAATCGGTACTTCTGGAGTCGGCAGGTGAAACAACTCAGGCCAATGTGTACAAAAGCTCAAATAAAGCCACCAAAAGTGTATTTTTAAGGGTAATAAGTGCACTTACACCTATGTGCTGATGTAATTTTTATACCAAAATTAAGTTTACTCCAGGCTAAGATTTTTCTTAACTTTATACTTTTTGGGAAGTATTTGCTATTTGTACCAAACCAAAAAAAAAAAACCCAAAACCAAAACCACCAATACACCAAAAAAAAAATCACAAATGCAAACTGTGTATGTAAAGATTTGTTTTGAGATTCCACCAAGACATTCTGCTGTGCTAATGACTTTTGCTAATAACTTTTAAATACCATTCTTGTATTTGTGGAGAGAGGAAGATGTTTAACTTGATGTGCTACTGAGAAAAAAATTTCCTCAGCACCTGTAACAAAAGCAATGGAAAATAACCGAGCGAAAGCTGTGAAATGTTGCATTCTGCTCCCTTCCACCAAGGATAGTACAGTACAATTTATTTTTCTTGAAGCAGCTTTCAAACAGCCTGTTATCAAAGGCCTCCTTTCTCCACCTTTTGGCTCCCTTGGCAGGCAGATCTCCTGTAACCACAAATTGGTTTGAACATGAGCAGACAAAGCAGCTGGAGTTCAGTAACAGCATCGCTTATAGAGAGTAAAGTTTACAAAACACAAGGCTCTCAGATCATTTGGGGGGAGGGAAATCCATTAAAAACAAGCACACAAATAGAAAACATTGCCATTACCTGCTCTAGGAACTCAGGTTACAAACAAAACCACCAAAAAAACCAAACACCACCTTCTGTAAATGTAAGTTTTTAAGGAGCCTTAAGGCAAGGAACAGCAGCACCTGTTTGGAAGGTGGGTTATTCCCACCCTGCCAGCAGCAGTGATTAAGACACGAGTTACACACGTCTGGACAGTTGTGTTTTCAGTGACAGCATTTCCTGACTGGTCCAATTAGAAAAATGGCTTGGGAAATACAGAAATATCAGCTCGTACAATCATTTAACCAACACCTCACAGCTACACCAGTGTAAATCAAACCAGAACAATACCAAGGTGGTAGTTGTTCCCCCTTACCAACCATCTACCACTGCTGGTAGCACGAGACAATCAATACAAACACCAGTCCAAAGGCCATTATTACATTTCCACAGTTCTCCAAAATCAGCGTTTTTCTCCTCGATCAGGTGGTCTCTTTCCAGTGCTGAGGTACTGCCACCACTTTGTCACCTCCCATCCTCTACAGGAGGTGACTGGCTTCTTTCTATACTAATGGATCACTGAGAAATTAGCCCATCCCAAGCAGTGGTTGCTAGAATGATGTGTGACTTTATGGGCACGTACCAAGGTGTGAAATCCGCTCATGAGGTGAGAGGAAATGTTCTTAGCTTTGAAGGAAAAAACAATTCCTACTCATCATCTGCAAGAGTGCAGAAAAAGCATCCTTGAAAAGCCTGGAGATAATAAGCAGCACTAAAAGTAGCCATCAGCTTGCAGAAGGATGCAGGGATCAAGGTGTGCACAAGCAATCTTGCAGCCTCAGCAGAACACAATCTGTCCTGTGGATAGGAAGGAAAACAGAGATTTGTCTTCAGGTGGGGCTCAGAGCCCACCACCTGCTGCCAGGGGACAGCCTGCTTCAGGGACAAGGTGTCAGCTGGGGCACCAGTCTCAGTGAGGCTTCTCCAAAGCTTCAGTTGAGACAAACATCTCTCAACATGAAGAAACACCTGCCTTGTTTCTAGTGACAAAGTGTTGGAGAGGTGGACAGACAGACCTGTAGAAGATTTGTTATCAGGGTTGACCGACACACAACCAGAAGAGAACTCAAACTACAGGAGCAAGCACTACTGAAGGATCTCTGTAGGCTTCAGGCTTGCATGGCCTCCAAAGTCAGCTCCTGAAGAGAAGGGACAAGGCAAGATGCCATGAAATACTGCTGGAGTGCCTATCACTGACACACCACTCACCATTTCTGTGCCACCTTGCTGCTTCTGTTAGCCAGTACACAAATGACATGGGAGTCCCCTGCCTGCCAGGGTCTGACTGTACTGGGTTACCTCTCCTTTGCACAGGGAACCATCCCACTCAGAACCATCTCAGTGCACATGAGCCACAGGGAAGGACCATCCAAACCTGTTTCAGAACAGGTACTTCTTGAACATTTGTGCACACCTTCTTCAAGCTGCAAACAAACAGCATTGCTGCAAATTCTTGGAAGAGCCAAGTTGCAGAACTGCAGCTTTTACATAACACAATCCCCCTCCCTCGCCCACCTGCACTGAGTCAGCACCGCAAGTCCTTATTTGTACTTTGCTATTTCTGCTCCAGCAGCAGGTGATCAAATCTCCACAGCCACCACAAACAGAACATACCAAGAAACGATTTAATAAAGGATTTTCTTCCCTATATTATCAGTTATTCTGCAGTAGGACTTGTACTTCACATTGCTATTAAAGCAACAGACATTACAGAAAATTACATCAGGGCCTTTCTGCCCTCTGACTCATATTCCTAAATAACTTAGGTTGACTCATTTCTCCTAACTTGACTTGGTTGAAATCTAAGCTTTTCCTTCATTAACAAATAAAAATGGCATTCTCCCTTCTTTCAGCTTTTCCAGGTGAAGACTGAAAGCACTTCCACTATTCTGGCTGATTGTAGGAAATTAAAAAACCAAAAAGTCAAAGCCATTCTACCTGGCAAGGCAGCCACCTCCCTCACTGCTGATTACGACGTGTGGAATCTGCTCTGAGCATACCTGTGCTCAGTCAGCTACGTACAAAACAGACTCACTCTATCCAGTCCCTAAAAACAGGACCAACAGATTTACTTTCTTGCAAATTTATGTTTTACATTCACCTACAACTGTTGTTACATAAACCCACCATTAATATTAAAAATGTTAATGTAACTCCACCATGATTAAATGAAGCCACAACAGGAACACGACATGGAGTGATATGCTATTTTATTTAAAATCAGACCACAGTAGATTACAGAAAGACTTATTATGCAAACAAATCCACTGTACGTTTCACAACTTGCTAGGCATGTAGAACTGCCCCTTTATCACTGTCCAGGATTACACAGAGGAACTCTTCAGGTGCAGGATGACTCTGCCTCCTCTTAATTCAATGTTTGCCAAGTAGCTCTATATTCAGGCTAAAGGAATCATCGATTTGAGCTCTGTATCTAAGTCATTATTCCAGTTTGAGAGGGCAGAGAAATCTCAAAAGAGATCAAGACTGAGGTTGTGGAAGCTGGGGCAATAAACGTAACTGTTACCCATGACCAGCTGTGCCCAGGGCTCTGCCTCCTGGCATCACATGAAAGCTTATATTCTATACAGTCCCTCCAGGGTCACTGGTTCAAAGGTGACCTGTGTGGATCTGCTGTGCTAGAATAACCGACTCTGCTTCCTGTAGGAGTCAGCACTGAAGTGCAGGGAAACTCATTCTTGAGTTAAACCATTCAACGCTGACCATCAAGCGAACAACCTAACCACATACAACTGAATTAGTCATAACTTACAAAACTGCATACAAAAGACTGGCAAAAGTAATGCCACCCAAAGAGGGCATCTTCAATGCTACCAACACTCTAAAGCCATGTTACACATCGCATTTAAAAGATTCTTCTCTGCTCCAATTGCTTTGGGGAAGTATATGCTATTTGCAGCAGACATTAAAAATCCTCAAGACAACATAATAATATATATATTTTGGCAAGCATATGGAGCCACCTCCTCTCATGTCTCAGCTTGCCTATGGCATTTTAATCTCACTATCTTATAAACAGTGCAAATTAGTATGATTCTACACATCCTAACCATAGCAGATATTAGCTATAACAGAACAGGAGAAGCTGTCGAAGGGCAACAGGTCAAAAGCACCAACGTCCCTCTTGCCCAATTCATTCAGGTTAGTGTTTTGTAATGTTTGTTTCGGAAAGGATTTAATCAGCTTTCCACAGTCAGCTTTCTCCTTTACTCTTAAACATTACCAGCAGTCAAGTATATATTTACAGTTTGTGCGCACACACACACGATTAATGGCAAAACGTTTTCCACGAGCAGCTGGATTTCAGTTATGAGACCACTATAACTGAAACATCACATTAGTTACATTACCATTGTTCAAACTTATCCATCAGTGAAGGCAACTGTAAGCTTACAAATAGCAGATACAACCTTTGTTTTTTCTGAAGTATGAGGGTGATGTTTTTTGTAAGAGAAAATGCTCTTGAAGAGCCCTTAGAGTTACGAAATGGCCATTCAAATGATAAAAATGCTAATATCCTAGCATTACAATCACAAGTAGTGATCCTAAGGCACATCAGCCACATGCATATGCAATAATGCATTGTTTTGCTTTTAGACAGAAAAATTGCATTAGCTTTGTCTGTATTTAGTTTGCACAAGAGTTGGTTTCTCGATAAAGTATCCCTGAAAGGTCATGTTATCACAAAAGTTACCAAAAGACAGAAAATTTAACAAGTAGTAAAAATATTTTGGACTACGAATACCAATAAAGTTCGATACATAAAACACAGTGCAAATTCACAATACACTTATCTATCACCTCCACTTCTGAGGATTTTCAGCCCTCTGAAAAATAGTTGGCACTTGATAAGTGTAAAATATACCTGGTTGGTTTTTTTTTAAATGTTAGCAAAACTAATTTAAGAGTATTTTAGAGTTTTTGTGTAGCAGGCTCAAAGTACAAATTTCTGTACTCAGTCACCATCCTGGTAGCCCCCACCCACTTTAATTCCTTCTAGGACACAAATCATTTATTTCCACAGCAGACTCATATTTAGCATTTAGATACAACAGTTGCCATCCAAATACCAGCACTAATAGCACAGCAAAATTACTTTGAAACGAGTCATAATTAACCATGCTTATACGAAGCTTCAGTGAGAAAATAATACCAAGAAAAGATATTACACTATTTAAAAAAAAAAACATCCTGTACCATCACTAGATTACAGAAAAAACACACTTTGCAAACAAATCCAACGCACATTGCTTCACCAAATCTCCCATCTATAGAAACTTTGCAGACTTACACTGGGGAATTGGTTCAGATGCCAGTAACACTGACCAACCCTCTGCCCTTTGTCTTCGGAAGGCAAAGCAAGCCAAATAACCGTATTTTCAGAGTAGAGAGCTTCCTGTTATGAGCTTAATTTCAGATTAGTATTTGTTAGCAACCACCACACTCCAGAGGAAATGATTAAGGGACAGTCAAGGGCCTTACGTAAAATTAAAAAAATAGATATCCTATTTTGACTGATGCTGTTTGTAGCACAGACTTTCAAACAATGTAATGCATTCCAGGACAACAACAGGAAAATGCTCTGAAATAATGCAGGGGCTATGACAGATTCCGGACTGTGAGTTTCTTAAATTACCATGAATTAGTTGAAAGCTGTTTGTGGATGTAAGAAATCAATAGCGAGTTTATGGACACATTCTGTGCAAGCAAGAAGTGTTAGGATTTTCCTCCCTCAATGTTAGATTAAAATACCAGCTTCTGTCTGCACCTTAGGCTTCAAGAGTCACATTAAAGTGAAATCTGAGCTCCCCTAAAAAGCCTGCCCCTCCAGTGGCGTAAGAAGTCAGGAATTATGTAAGATACAAACAGCCACCACAGAGTTCAAAAAGCTTTACTGTTTTGTCTGCTTGCAGAGAAATTTTAACTGCAAATTCCAGATAGATATGCATGTCAAAAACTGAAGAACTAAAGGAAATGAGAAAATCAAAAATAGTTCTGTCAAGTGAGAGACTTGAGTTTGAGGGATAAAATAAAATTGCGGAGCTTCAAGTGGGCAATTACATGATGTGAAAACCCTGTATTTGATTAAGAAAATACCCTGCCTAGATTCCTGGAATCACATGATATCAAAAGCTAAGCACCTGCGTAAAAAAAATCAGTTCTGTATCCAAGGTGTGGAAAAGGAAAAAATCCCTGTAAGAAAGAGGCTTAGCAGGCAAGGAAACAAAAGTGCCTGGTATAGTTTCTATAAAATTCTAAACTGGCTCTACAAACAGTTTAGTTTAATTTCAAGAGACCAGGACTTTCAGGATATCAAGCTATTTAGGAGTGGAAGGAGTGTGTACTTTTATTATGAAAAGTCTAAGGTAACAACTGAAATGTAGAAATGAAACTCTTACTGTCTAAAAATCACAGAACACTTTCTGACAAGAGTTTCAGCTCAATGAGCTCTGAAACTGTTGTGCACCTGGCCACAAATGCCATTTCCTGGGCACACTGCAAAGGATGCTGATGTGGTCCGTTGCAACTCTTTGCCCAGTACACAGATATGGTTGTTATTATCCAAACACTGGCACTGATAGAGAATTCTTTAGAGACACAAACAGCTCCCAGGTTTTCACACATACATCCAGCTGTGACAGGAATACATCAGAACAGAAGAGGAGGCTGATTTAGCATCACTAAAGAATTCAGAGTGTGATTAGATTTGTAACTTCAGGAAATCCACTGTATGTTGTTTCACAATCTGATGGATTTATAACATTTAAACCCTATCACCTTCCTAGAAAAACCTTGTTGTCACTGATACTTGAAAACAAATATAATCACATTTACCAAATGCAATTGCAAACCTCTGTGCCACAGCTCGAATTTTGTATTCCATTGTGCAAAAAACAGAGGCTTCCCGTTGCCTACATTAAGTCTCTGATGGGGAGAAAAAGGAACTATAAGCACCAATACATAAGTTAGGCGCACCAAAATATTCACTGGAGGATAAAGCCAGGATGTGGTGGAAGGCGAGGTGGTCTTTGGGGAAGAGCTGGAGGATACTGTGGTACAAACTGAGATGGGTATCCTGGCTGTGGCATTTGACTTGCAGACTGAACTCCTGGTCGAGGGGGGAGAGGAGGATACGGAGCACCTGGATAAGAAAGCCCTGGTCCTGAATTCATGGCTGCAGTAAACGGAGTAGAAAAGCGTCCTGCTGGGACTGAGGAAGGTGGAGGGGGTGGTATTCGCCGGGGCACAACTGAAGGAGGAGTGTTTGCATCCGAAGTGTAGGAATCGTGAGGTGCTGGTGTTGGCTCGGGCGCTCTCAGCTGAGCCTGCGGCTGAGCCTGCGGAAGTCTCTGTCCCTTCAGCACCATTTCTTGGAGCTTCTCAATCTTCACACGTCGCAGGTGAGCCAGTTTACGCTTGCTCTGGTACTCATCGATGAAGGAATCCAGTGGTATTTCACCATCAAGGAATCTTTCTGCCATGTTCTGTCAAATACGGAACAATCACTTAGGAAACAACATACTGCAAGTGAATCTAAATGGCTTATAACCTAAAAATAGCATAATTTTGCCTGTGATTTTCCACCTCGCATATGGAAGATGACTGGCATGCTACAAATTCTGAGCAGAATTTTGAGTTAGCTATTACTCAGAAGCACTGGAAGTTAACTACCATTTTTGCTTAAATTTATACTGAAGCAACAGCAGGAAGAACATCTGAATCTAGCTCTGAACATTCCTCTGATCATCAGAGATGGGAATGAATCAAGTTCAGCTTTCCAGATTGCCAGCTAAGCTGAATTACAGCTCAGCACTGCTTGCAATGCCAACAGAAACACTAAGAACTCTGCAACCCTCAGTATAGGGAAGCAGATTACTGCTAAGCCAGGTTAAATACTCATACTTACTTGTGGCTTTGGGTATATTATGTTTAATAATTAAGAGAGGTGACCATACTTACAAATTGCAAAATTCAACTTGCCCTGGGAATGTCTTTTTTGTGATCACAGCTCAGGGCCAATAAGCAGATTTTCTCCCTGATGCTAACACGCTTTATAGTCACAGAGAACATCCTACAGGCAAACCAGCAAACAAAACCAAACACTTCCACTATTCTGAGAACAGACCACCCTTCCAGCACTTGTATCACAGTGAGTACCAACCACTGGCATCTAGACAGATACACTGACAGCATAATGGGATATTTCACTGGAAACACTGGAGAAAAAACAGTCCAGGCACAGTTTTTCATTAGGTTACTAATTGACATTTGTAATGGATTAATATATATGCCAGGCAAACACCATTAAAAATACTTCATATTAACATGCTATGAGTTCATGCAATGAAATAGAAGGGTTTGGCTTTCTTTTCTGAAAAGGAGCGTTTTCTCTCTTAAAATTCAAAGACATTAAGAGTAAAAAAATTCTCACTGGAACCAAATGATTGTTCATTGCAGTTCAACGAAGAGCAGACTATATTCTTAAAAATATCCCTTTATCCTATCACATGTTCAACACAACACTGCAGCTACATGCACCAAAAGTCTGCAGTAATGGGTGTAAGTGGCATTGTACTGTCATTACCTCTGTGTCTTCCTCAATCTTCGCCCCCTCTGTCTGAAGCAGCGCTAGCAGTGTCTCCAGTGAAGCATTACTGGATTGTCTGTCTGTAACGGCACAAAAAGAATGGCAAATGACAGCTGGCCCCAAGTGACTTCTGACTGCAGCTACACAGCCTCAGCAAGCATAAATATTTCTAAGGCACATATGTACAACTAGTGTAATCCACAGTTTGAGACAGGAAAATCTACAATAAGAAAATACATTAAGTACTTTTGGAACACTGTCAGAGTGCTAAAAGCTGAAATTTAGTTACAATTATATATTTATAACATTGAAAGACAAAGCACTTCAGCAAGTACAGTATCAGATGTACAATACTTCATAATTCAGTACAAAATTAGTGTTGAATGCAATACTCCATCTCATTTATGATTAACCAATGAAATTCAATACTCCATCTCATTTATGATTAACTAATGAAATTCAATACTCCATCTCATTTATGATTAACTAATGAAATTCAAATTATATTTCGCTTTTTAGCAAAATAAACAAATTTCATCATTTAGAGAACAGCAGGTCAACAACAGGTAGGCAACCACACAATAAGAGAAAGAATCTACAGTTTCTGTTGCTAGGTGCAACAGATACTTCACAAATCATTAGAAGCACAATCTATTTCAGAACTACATGAGAATGACATTTAATTTCTTACTGTAATTCACACGGCTAAAAATGAGACACCAAAACCAAACAAAAAAGTGCCTTACAAAACAGCAAATCATAACTGTCAACAGAAAACATTACCTAGTTTTGTTTTCTTTATCTGGTATGCTTCAAAAAGAACTTGCAGCTCTTGATATTTTTCAGTCAAATTTGATTTCAAAGACTCCAACTTTGGCTGGTACAGAAGATTGCCTTCTGCCAGACTGCGGTTGCTGGCCAGAGTCATGTCCTTGCTGTGTTGAACATTTTGGGCCTGAAAAAAAAAGTGCTTAATATTTTCACAGTTATTTCATGCATCACTAACGATTATTTAGACAATATGACAATATGAGAATTTCCAAACTTCTAAATAAACAAAAAGTAAACTCTCTGTAAGAATTAGTACTACAGTGTTCGATCTGCAGCTACTACAATAAGGATCTCTTCTTTCAGTTGTGAGCACTTATGAATTAATCACTTTCTGAAAAGGAATTAATACTGATTTGAAGTCACTTTCATGCACATTTTCTGCTCCATGCAGCAAAGTACTCATTCAACACTTTTCTCCTCCAAACCATAAATTATAATTTCTAGCTGATAATGATAATGACTTTCTGTTGTGGGCAAGGACTCCTAAAAGCCACCCCTCTCCTTTGAGTGGGAGCAGAGATGCCCATGAACAGTTGTCTCAGAGGCGGAATGGCTTTTGCCCATCAGACCAGGAACCAGGATACAGCTGTGCTGAGCTGCCTGCAAGAGGCAGGTTTCCTCTTGGCAGCACAGCAGAGGTTACTGTGCACAAACCAGGGTCTGGCCACTCACACATTTCTGCTAAATGGCAGAGGATTGCAGTTTATGTCACCCTCTGAGCTTCTTCTAATTCTTGTCACAGAAGTACGTGAGGTCTGACCTGTTGGTTCTCACAGCTTTGTGAGATCCGTTTTGCATTCATGCCCCACTACCTGAGGGTGCTTCATATGAACTTTTACTCATTTAATGCTGAAGTTTTCCATCTCCATCTCTCACAACACCATCACCCCATGATGAACCTTGACAGATAAAGCAACAGTTGCTGCTAAAAACAATCTTTGAATCCCAGGAGCAAGACGCAACGCGACTGCAGCATGTCATCTCTTATCTTATTAAAATGTAAAAACCAAGGACTACATCATTATGGTTTCTTCTCCAGAATATTCTTCCCTAACAATGTTAAATCAATCCTGGATTAATGTCAAAAGCTTGCTTTTCAGTTTAATCTTTCTGCTTAACATATCCTAGCATGAAGATACTGTTCCTAAAGAACAAATGACAATCCTCAGAAAACCAAGATTCAGCAAGATTTTGAGTTTGTTCACACACGAGCTTTGGGAAGGCCAAGTGTCTGGGGAAGTCTGCCCTGGATGTCACATTAGATTCATTAAAATATTCAGACATCAAAAGTGGAAAAAAACCAAACCCAAACAAAGGCAAGGGATCTGATTTCAGATTTTCAGTCTGAATCAACAAGCATGATGATTTCCTCATGGCACAGACTGATTCTGTTAAACTGCCTTCAAAATCAACAAAATGTGTGGCACACTTTTTGTGACCTCCTATATTAGTTATGCTCCTTCTAGCCCACACCATCCCTGTTTAGCCAGAACAGAGCTTATTTACAGACAGCCACACCAAACTCAGTGCAGACATGAAGAACACAGTGCTTTCTTCCCTTCACACTCATGGGTGGATACTGGAGAGCCACACCTCAGGGATGGGAAAAGAGGAAACCCAAATGAGATATTTAAAAAAGCCCCAGAAAAGGACAAGATCAGAATTCAGGCATTCTTGGCAGTCTGAGCACATGACTAGCTGCATCAGGTGAAAATATCTTCCAAGTGTAGTAACAGTTTTTGAAAGCAATTACTTCCTTTTGAAATATTTATACACTGCTTTAATCTGCCAAATTCAAAATTGGCTCAGTGTTTCTTAATCACATCTCTGGTCCCAGATATTACTCTTCAAAAAACAAAGTTTTAGTCTCTTTCACTCAGTTCTTGTTAAAACACTTCAGAAAAATCAAGTCAAGGATAACTCAGTTCTACATCAATCAAAATAAAATTCTATTCCAAATTCTGAAAATCAGAGAAACTGTACTTGCGATACTGTTTCGTCTTCAAGATTCGCACATCAAGCCTAAACAAGCTTCCAGCCCTAAGCTTGTGTTCAACTTGAATCCTTTCCAAGAATAAAAAGAAAATCTTCTTTTCTCACTTTTGAATCCAACGCAAAATCATTTAAATTAAACTGGTTGCTGCTATTTGTTTCTTCTCCTATGATCTAACACAATTAGACTGCTGCTTTCAGAAAGCCAAAATCCCTCCTATTTCACATTTTTTCTAACAATTATGAAGAGAACTAAAATACACACAACTTAACAGCTTAATTACTGGCATCCAGCTTCTTACCCAATCCCCTGCCACCACCAAGAGTTATGTTTAACTGTCTTCTGAGCTGCCAGCCAAGAAAGATTGCGTGCAAAAAGATTCATGGTTTCTGATGCTTCTCCTCTTTCACCATTTTAATGAGCAAACTACTTCCTTCAAGCAACTTCAATTTGATCTGGTGATTGTATTTTTACTGCTTGTGAGGCTGATATTCTCGTTTCAAAGCAGTTGCACAGTCATCTGGGAAGACCAGTTTTATGAGTGGACTTCGATCTTTCTTCAGGATGAAGAATACGTACATTTCCTCCAGAGAGAAAAAACCCAGTGGACACAAATCCCAGGAAAAGAAACGTTTCACTGAAATCATATATAATGAAGAGAAGGAAGAACTCTGAGTAAAGACAATAACAGAAAAAGTTTCCTGAAGTCAGATGAGGCTTTTGTGGTATTTTTAAATCCTACTTTTAAATAACTCTCCTGTCTCGAGTATCCTCAAGTATCATAACACCTCTCAAGAGCACTAGGGAGGGGAAGGAGGAAGCAAATGCCTAACTTTCTACAATGATTTTTCTGAACAGCTTTACTTTTAAATCATTTCAAATGTCTAAAGATGCATAAATATCAGCATGACATGAGGTACCCGACTTGTAAAAATAAGAAAAGAATCAGTACTATGACCTACCTCCATCTAACACACAACTGACACACCTTCCTGCCCTTGGCATCGGATATCTAGCAATTCTGGACTAGTCTCAACTTAAGTGAAAGTCCTAATAATGACTCAATTTTTTTCATATTACAGCACTTCAAAGAAGGGCACATTCTTTCTACTACAGCTGAACAAAAAAGATCATTGACATTTAATGATCCATTCAAGTGTCACTCTTAAAGCCTTCTCTTCCAGCATGGGTTTGGGTCAAATTTCTTTAAAAAATGCACAGTTGAAGACATGAGAAACCTAAATGGAATCTTATTCTAAACTATAAGAATAACCAGTTCCTCAGTACAAGCTAAACTTTGAAGTGATGTTTAATGAAACCTAAGGAGGAGCTAGTGAAGACCATCCACCTGTTCAGACATTTAAACGCTTCCTGTCACTGAAAAAAGTTTGAAGTCTGTGGAATGAGTAAATTCTATTTCACAACAAAGAAAACAAATATAATCTTGAAGCAATGCAACTCAAATACAGTCACAATTTTACAAACCAGAATAATCTCTTGCACTGATGTTAAGGTCCGCATATTAAACTTTTCTGCAACTGTTCCACTGCATTTAGAAGTTAATTCAAGGAATCACAAAGGCAAACACTGTGAAGTTAGCCTAAAAAACCCTTCAGAAAAGTTTTCAAAAAACGTTGACTAATGTAAAACAAAAAAAACCCAGTTGCCAAATCATCCAAGGGTCAAAGATACAGTACAGCGTGACCAGTCTATTAAGATTATCAATGCAGCACGGAGCATGCTTTCAGCACCCATTCACAGCTTTCCATAAGCCCAAGACAATAGCCAAGCAAGGAATAAATCCAACAGAAGTTATTTTGTTTTCAGATGTGTTGTGTGACAAAAATGTGTATTAGCAGGGATCTGCTACTACATTAGACATTCACCTGCCTACAAGAAGTGCCATGAAAAATGTTATAAAGAGAAATAAGCAAACAGTTATAAAGAGAAATAAGCAAACAGCACACGATTCCAGCAGAACTGCTAACAAGACACTGAGGTCACGAGCACTTCACCATGCAGGAAATATTAATCTGAAAACAGATGAGAAATACCAGTCAGACTCACGAGACATAATGAGACAGGACAATATTATACAGAACATATGCTTTGGGATTTTTTTTAACTGCTAAGCTCTCACTATGAATTCTGAATGGAACAAATGGGGCAACAATACTGAGCTGCTTATAAAAGGATTTTAATGGCAGAGGATTGCTCACCACTGAGTAGATCACTCAAACCAAAGGGTGAGCTGCAAGGAAATAAAGCCAGGGACACACAGAGGTTATTAAAGACAAAAATCATGACTTAGGCAGCACTTCAAAAGTGTAAGACGCTTAAAATGTGAGTTTCTTCAACAGAAATAATTTGAATATTTTTACTCAAGGTTTCACTTAATAAGCACTTTCAATAACAGGCAGCAGCAACTGCTTTGGGAATTGAGATTCTACTGCTTTCATCAACTGCTGTGTTGTTTCATCCCACTTGTAAATAAGGAAAAATATGCTGGATAAAATTAAAACAGAAGCTAGTACTAGCTTAGCAACATTTTTACTGTTTAGCATTTACTCCAGAATAAAGATTTGTAGCAAGAGTTATTTGTGCAAAATGCCCCTAAGAAGCGTTGCTCCTGTTCATCCAAAAGCATGTTCCCAGAAGAACAATTCCAAACCAGATGCCTCCTGAGATGTAGTTTGAGCAACTGAAATCCCAACTACCCACAAAGCCCACCAAATGCTGCTGTAATTATAAGCCTGCTTTGGCAAGAACCACAGCAAGGAGTCCCTCGGTACTTTCAAGAAAAAGTCTCTTATAGAGCCATAAATAAAGAGAAGTTTTAAGTGGCACCATTTCAGTCACTTTATACACAGCACACATCCACAATAGTTTTAGGTTTTGCTGGTCTTGCTCTAGCCTTTGTTATTCCCACATTCTCTCTTTCACTTACACATACTTGTAAATTAGGAATGAGATATGCAGTCACACCACGGAAGTGTAACGCTGCACATTTGGAGTCTCGAATTAACTGACAGGTGCAGAGTGGGAGAAAACAGACTTCTCTTACAGTAAGAGTGTTTTTCATTACGTGCTGGTGAATGATAATACACCTTCTAATAGCATCTGTTTGGTAATAAATATTAGTACATATTCCAAAGTAATTAGATTTGCTAAATTTAGGTCTTCTGATTACGTAAGTACTAGCTTTAAAAATGACAAAATAAAGGTTAAAAGATAAGCTGCCGTTCCTAAATGTTTACTCCAAGAGAAAGAGACACCCAGGACTGCAATTTGCACTCATCAGTCACAGGCAGGTTACTCATTTGATGCTTAGCTGGAAGAGAAAAATTTATGGTTGTCACCAAGTCTAATTCCTAACTTCGTAACTAAATTTCATGTTTGGCCAACAAGAACATAACCACTTACACAATGTGGTTTTACGACTGGAGTGGGAACCCAAGAAATCTGGGCATGCATTCACATAGTTTTAACTTGGACTTTCTGCACTGCCCGATCTTTTTAATTGGCTTTTGAGAAAAGGACTATACTCGAAAACCCCTTCTGTGCTGGCCCGTGTACTCGGAAATCCTGGAATGAGAGGAAGGGAACACATTTCTGACTTCTTGATTTCATTTAATTAAGGTATGGAAAAGCAAATAATTTTTGGCAGTAGAACCTTAGGGGTCAGTAACACAATATTGCACTGCTACTAAAGAGATCTTCCAGTAGATAAAAAGAAAACTCATTTTCACAGGAGAAATTCATTGAGGTACCACCAGTGTCGAGGCACAAATTCTCTCCTCTATGCTGCTCAGGGTCATCATGCCAAGACTGACTTTTATAAACAATGTACTTCTATTTCACGAAGATGAATACTGTAGATGTGCTACAGAGACTAACCTCAAAGGATTATAAAAAAACCCAACTCCTCAATTTTAAAAGACGAGGAGTACCAGACAATTGGCTTCCTTCCTCTTTCTATCAGACAAGATGTTCGTTTTTCAAAGCGCTAAAAACCCAGAGACTTCAAAAACAACCTTGCAGACAGAAAAAGCAGCAGCTTAGCTCTTCAATGCCACATCTTCATATACCTGGGATACAGTGTGAAGGACACTGTATATGGACATTACACCAGTGAAACATGAATATGTGCATGAAGCACACAGAGAGATAGATATAGACACGTACACGCCCCCACACTGACATATACAAATCCTGCTCAAATGCTGCAGAGGAATACATTCCCTTTAAGGCTGGAAGGTGCCTATTTTTAGCTATTAGCAAGAAAGCCAAGTGGTCTTTCAAATCCTCCTCTGTGAACAAAACATCTTTTTTTGAGCTGGGTTTCCCTTGCAATGAGAAGACTAAAGTTTTTTTCAATTGTGGAATAATCAGTTTCAGCCAACTTTGCCACTAAAAATAAAAGTGACCTCAGAGAAGTGACTCAGGAACCATGATTTAATTGGCACGGCACAATGAAATTACGAATGTGAGGACTTTGGAATAACCCTACAACCTAGACACACAGGCACTGACAACTGAATACCTACACAAGTGACAGTGAAGTCACTACAGTTTCTCCTTAACGTTCAGGATTTCCCTCTCTTCCTGCCACATATTTCACAGTGAAAATTCAGAACCCAGAAGGCACAAGCTCAAGCAATAAACAACTCAGTGAAGGCAAAACCAGAACGATGAAGAAGTATTTCGGCATGGCCAATTCCTTCCAAGGTGGGTAAATGCATTTCTAGTCGAACAGACTCTAGCAGAATCCTCCACACAATAAAAAGAGGATTATACCAGAGACTAGCAGAGCCATCTTTCCACACTGCGTGAATACCTTCAAACTTAGCCACACTTTCCAAACACCACAAAATATTCCCTCAGGCCCAGAGAACTTCACTCTACAATTTAAAAGCCTTCTGTTGCCAATGAAAGAGGAAAACTGGAGGGTCAAACTGAGAATGTGGTATAATTCCACAGTGAGAGAGGATCTTTCCTGCTAAAGTCACGAGGTTTTCTGTGACTTCTAGCCCAGTCTTAACCGTGTATTGACAAATAAATAAGAAAGAAGCAACTGAGCCAGGTCTTCCGCTCACATACCTTCTCAGAGGTCATGCTGAAACCAGTAGTACTGCACCCATTTATATATTTACAAAGTTAAACCCATTACAAGCTGTTGACTTTGCATAAATATTTAGGTTTGATCTAGAAGGGTACTCCTGTCCTCTCTGTAAAGCACGATGCCTCTGAGATCTCTGCATGAGCAGCAGTAGCTGTTTCTGTAGCTATTTAAGTTCTCAAAATATAAGATCATATGAAAAGATATTATACCTCCCCCCCCCCCCCGCAAATCAATGAACATGAAGTTCAAAATACAAATTGTTGCATAATGCAGAAAGTAAATTCCTCAGGACATCTTATTATTTCAGTCTCAACCCTCAATGGGCCTTCACACATGTAATACTTCAACAATTTGGTATGAGGGGATCTAGAAAAATTTCCTTGGAAGTACCAAAAGGGCAGGAACCTCAGTTTGAGGAAAAGCAGTGATAATTGGTTTTACTTAATAAACTAAGCTTCTTTCTCAAGAATATGCAGTCACTTTCTCTTTTTTTCTGAGGTTTTTGTCCTCTAATTTAAAAAACTCAAACCAATAATTGCAAGACCCAGGAAATTACAACACATTTCTTTCATTTAAAGTTTTCACATACATGGTTTCATCTTATTTAGCTGGCTGGAGTCTTTCAGGCTCATCTGTGGTCAAATAAACCTGGAACAGTCTCGTATCAGAACTGTAACAGACGCTGTTCACTGGCATATCAGAAAAAAACGATAAAAGACAACCACAGCAGCAGGAAGAAAACAGCCTTCTGCTGTAATAAGTATAGATCCAAATGCATAGTTTGGAACCTGATTCACGGACAAAGACACTTCCAACAGGCAAAAAAACCCCACCAGGAAAGCCCGACGGTCCTCGCTGTGCCCAGCGCACCAGCCCGACACACAGAAATCTCTTTCATTTGGTTTTGAATTAAAGTTGCACTGAGATCGAGGCCACGAACAGCACCCACTACACTCTGACAAAACCCTTCACCGTGGCCAAGGCACAAAACTACGCTGTGCTAACGGAGAAACGGGTCCCACCTCGGCTCCGCCAGCGTCCCCTCACTCCGCACCAACCGAGCACTCAGCAGGGCAGGCCCCGGCCCCCCGCGATGGGGACAGCGCCGGGCACCGACCCCGCTTTCCGAGGGCCGGCAAACAAAAGGCCGGGACGCAGAGGGGTCAGGGGCTGGCAGCGCTTCCCGCAGGATTCACGGGGCGGGGCAGGGCTGGAGAGAGGGGGTCCCTAAAGCCCCCCTGAGGTGGCCAGGCCCGAGGCCCCGCGGGCCGAGGGGAGGGGAGGCCGCGGCCCGGGCGCGGGTCTGCGCGGGCGCCCCTTACCTCTTCCATCTCGCGGGCCATGTCCTGCAGCCGCTCCTCGTCGTCCAGCAGCGCGCTGAGCTCCTGCAAGCTGAGCGCCTCCAGGCGCCGCAGGTCCAGCGCCATACCGGCCCGGCTCCTCCTGCCCTGCCCAGTCCGGCCCCTGCCCCGCTCCCGCCGCCGTCGACCGGAAGCGCCGGCGGTGTCGCCCCGGCCCGGGCACCGCCCTCGGCGCCCCCTGCCGGGGGGGGGGGCGGGCCGGTAGCGCGCGGGGCGGGGCAGACCAAGGGGCTGGGCGGGGGGGCGGGACCAGCGGGGGGCGGGGGGCGCGGGGGGTATTGGTGGGCGGGACCAAAAGAGGCGCCGGGGGGGCGGTGCCTGAGAGGATGGGGGGGCCCGAGGGGTGGTGGAGGATGAGGCCGGAGTGGCATCGGGGGGGGGTGTGGTGTGCTGAGGGGATCAGGGGCAGAGGGAGAGGCGGCGACGCAGGAGAGCCCGTGTGAGGGGCTCTGTGTTGGATGAAGCCCACCATGGGGTCACAGCGCACCAGGCCTGCAGACCCCTGGTCCTGGCCAGAGCAGAAGGCTCTCAGGGTGGTGGGGCCTGCCCAAGGCAGGCTGCCTGCCGTGAGAGGCCGAGTGGTGTTTCCTAAAGAGCCAGGCCTTGGCGTCAGCCTGTGGAGCCCCTCACAGACCATGCTTTGTCTGCCTCACTCATGTGATGCCACCCGGTGTTTGAGTTCCTCGGGGTGGCAGCTACTGGGAGAGCCAGGAGGTCAAACGTCTTGCTGGGGCTCAGCAGATCCATTTCACAGGCGTCAGACCAGCATGGGGAGCAGCCGCTGGGTGCAGGAAGAACATTGAGCCGCTGGAGTGTGTCCAGAGGAGGGCAATGAAGCTGATGAAGGGTCTGCAGAACAAGTGTTACGAGGAGCGGCTGAGGAAACTGGGGCTGTTTAGCCTGGAGAAGAGAAGGCTGGGGGGAGACCTTACCGCTCTCTGCAGCTCCCTGAAAGGAGGCTGTGGTTAGGTGGGTGCTGGTCTCTTCTCCCAAGTAACAAGTGATAGGACAAGAGGAAATGGCCTCAAGTTGCACCAAGGGAGTTTTTGATTGGATATTAAGAAAAATTTCCTTACTGCAAGAGTGGTGAAGCATTGGAAGATGCTGCCCAGGGCAGTGGTGGAATCTTCTTCCCTGCAGGTGTTCAAAAAGCTTGTAAATGTGGTACTTCAGGACATGATGTAGTAGGCACGGTGGGGTTGGGCTGACGGTTGGACTGGATGATCTTAGAGGTCTTTTCCAACCTTAATGATTTTATGATTCTGTGCCCTGCAAGGCATAGATAGTTGAGCTCTATCCTTCACATCAGCATCAGATACAGCCAGTTACAATGTTCCTGCCTGGAAGTATTGTAGGCACTCTTGTTCTCCCTTTGTTTATACCTGCACAGCTGTAAATTAGGAAGGAAAATCATTAGAATTACTTAACTCGCACTTCCTTAACCAGGCTGGGACTTGGCTACAGTAAATCTCAAAAGAGAGACTGCATCATTGTTCCCAAGCCTAGGCTGAATACCTATTTAGGTTAAAAATAGCTGAAAAATCATAGCTTGCCAGGCTTTGGTGGTAGGTCTTTTTGTCCATCTTAAGCACTTTCTTCTTCAGGAGTAAAGGTCAGGAAACGATCTATCAAAGACGTATTTCATACTTTCGAAATGTAATGTAGCAAAAGCTTTGCATCAATTAAAACATCATAGCTATTTTTTTCTTCTGATTTATATCTATTAAGTCACCAACTCTTTTCTAGGCACTCTGTGGTAACATTTTGGAGCAGTAACTCCCCAGTTATTACTGATGTTAGCATAGCTAATAAAGACAGTTATACCTGGAAACAATTAATTGTGTTAACATAGCCTAAGTTGTGTGCATCTCTAAGCGTGCACCACCTTCCTGGTGTACCTAAGGGATCAGGTACAGGTGTGCTTCCTTCTCTGTGTTTAGCACCAGAGAGAGAGAACCAGAAGGAGCACACGAGCCAGAGAAACCGGGTAGAGAATGGCCACTTGGTCATTATCCTTTGTAGCTGACATTTTTGATCTAACTGGAAATAAAAATCAATATAGTGAACTGAATCAATCTCTGATGTAATGGTACTAAAATATAATGATGTTCCAGTCACATTCAGGAAGTGACCCATTGCTTCCTGGCAGAACTGAATGAAGACATGACAGCTTTACATTTGTTCTTTTGTCCTATAATTCAAGTCTGCTCTCCATTCCTCTCACCTCCCCAGAAGTCCCTTCTGTCCATGTTACCCAGAGGTTATAAAGACCAACAATGCGACACTGCTAGAGGCTTCCTGACCTGGCTGCTTAGTGCAGAGCTACTGTACGAACATGATGCAAACCAAATGTACTCAGAGGCATGCAAGTAATGCAGAGGCTTCCTGTGCAGCAGGAAGCAGAGCTGAGCTTGCACAGGGTGGGGAGAAGGTGATTAGTGACATGGGCTTGTGTCCACTCATCCACGTCAGTGCACCTGCCTGTTGCTGTGGTATGTGCTGAACTCCTCCTTGTCTGGGGTGCTCTGCTCGGGGCACAGATGAGTAAGCAGGTGTACCCCTTGGCAGTGGGGTACAACCTGACCCTGTTATTTAAAACCAGTAGATAGTTACCATGCCAACACGCTATCTTATAACGTATTTGCACATGCCCATCAAAAAGACAGAGTTACACCTTTGTGTTAAACCTGCATGTGCAAACATATACACACACACACACAAATAGAGGAATTAGTTGAGGGATTTAAAGAAGCCCTTTCTATCCAAGAACGTAAACGATTTTAACTTCATAGCTAAATAATTGGTATGGGGAGAGTGTGGTTAAAAGACTCTGACTCAGCTTCATGTTGTAAATCTAGTTTTACCACTGCCATTCTGTGTGATCCTGAGTGGAGTTCTCAACTTCCCTCAACCATAATGCCTTTTGCTTGAAAAAAGGAATAATAACTGCTCAGTCTCAGGTGAGGGTGGAGAGGAAAAGTTCCTACTGAGTGATGCTTGTAGAGATGCTCTGGGTGAGTATCTCTGGTGAAGGATACTGCAGAATAATAACAATTGAATTGTCAGTATGCTGTTGGGAAGGATGGTTTACAGTGACCTTCCAAGGAGCTTTTCTGTAACCATCTAATTTTTAGGTTGCATGAGGCTGATGGGAGTTCACTGCTCCAGACATGGAGGAATGGTTTCTTTGAATTAGTCAATGGTAATCTGTATTGAAGTTAGAAGCTGCATAGTGCAGAACAATGAAGTCCTCACAAAACACACGGGGAGAGCATAACTGATTGGTGTTCAAGTACAACATGTATTGAAAATTCCACTTCTCCTTATATAAATATGTTTAGGTTCTGGCCATGTTGGAGAGAATTGCCTGTATTAAACATCTGGTCTGCTTTTGAGTACTTTGTTCAGTGTTTGCATGTAATTGAGATCTCAATTTTGGACAGAAAAGCAGCCAAGAGGCTGAGAGACAAGATAAGGGTCAGCCTCTTTTGTATCATATGTTCTTGGACAGGGAGGAAGGTGCCTTTCCATTCAGCAGTCTTCAGGAAAGATGAAGCACGTCACTTGGACAGAATATGAAGGATTGCAAATAAAATAGGATTTTAGGCTATGGGGATTATCAAATATTGCAGTGCTGCAGGCTGAGATTTATCAGCTACCAAGCCCTGGTTCCTCTTTGCCTTTGCTAAAATCCTTTTGAAGGGTAACAGTATTCGTGATCATTAAAAATGTAAGCAGGCAAAGTACAGAAGTCAGGATTTCTTATTACAGGAGAAATGGAACAAAAAATTCGGAAGATTACAGTGGAAATCATGTCATGTTGAATAAGGAATCAGGCTTCAGTCTCAGGAGAAGTGGCATCCAGCCTAGTTTAAATTAGGTGTTAGATTTTTTTTCTTTTTAAACTTGATCCTGCATTTCCGCTATCACTTCAGATCCTTTTACAGCAAATAGCACTGTACCTATGTATATATATTCAGTTTAGACATATTTTGCAAGTCACCTTCAAAACAAATTCTTTTCTTTTTCCTGGAAAAACTGGTTGGTTACCTAGAGACTAAATTTGCAAATCTAATCTTTGGTGTTTATTAACCCTTATTAGTCTGGTTGCTCAATTGAACACTATGTTTCATATTTGCAATTTAATTTCCTTCTCTATATTTCTGTTTAGATTTCATAATCCAGATTCCTTCACAAATGAAAACGACCAAAATATTCAGCATTCTGGGAGAGAAAGGGTAGTCCTGTTTGAGAGAGAACAGTGGTCCTGCTGTTTGAGAGAAAGCAAGAATTAATTGTTTGTACTCCTCTCCTTCCTTTCGGGGAGCCACAGACATGAGAAGAGGAGCAGGTTTATACACCTGCAAATAAGTTCTTTGCCCCAAGCTCACAGTGAAAAAGGCAGATCCTGCTTTTCCTTGCCCGACTAAGGCACATCTCTGAACCAAAACTAGAAGCACTCTGGCTATTTGCTTGTGGTGTTTCCAGACCTGCTGAAGGCCTAGAAAGCGCAGCCACTGAAATGAACACAGTTGCTTATTGAAGGAGAGGTTGGTGCTGCAGGAGACAAGTTGTTGTATAACCACAGCTGTGTCTTTTTCCATTACACTGTGTTCTCATTTTCTGGGTCAGTCAGCCACATACTTTGTGCAAAAGTGCAGGGTAAATACATGTCCTTGGGGAACCGCTAGGACTGTAGGATCTACTCTTGAACTTCATCTTGGATAGGGTTCTCCAATGTTTAAATCAAATAAATCTGTGGTTATACCTATTACAGGGAATGGTAAGAGCTCATAAATAGTGAGGAAAACAACCTGCTACAGCACAGTCAGCCTTTGTATCAGTTGTGCTTTCAAATGCCTGATTGCTTCCAACTCTACCATGACAGTCTTCAAGCCCTGCTCCCTGAGTTAAGGTTTCAGATAAACCCATCTGAGTTCCCTGTGGAGAAGACTCTTCCTTTTGAAGAGAATAAACTTTTTATCTGCATAGCTGTAATTGAGACGCTCCTGAACAGATCGTGTTCATATTCCTATGTAAATGTCAACTCTATGCAAACCCACAGCCACAAAATACTACAGTTTGGGCTTTCAGAGGGCACGGTGGCCTTGTTTCCAGGAGAATAGCCTGAAAAACAGAGACTGCCCACAGGCAGCAAGGCCCAAGGGACAAGGCAGCTCCAGGAGCTGGCTCGTGTTCCAGCACTGGAGCAATTCCCACTGCTGCATTGCATTAAGCTCTGCTTCACTGATGGGATTGGGTTGGCTAACGGGCATCTCTGACCCTGGTTTTCTCCTCGAAAAGAAGTCACACTTGGAATGATTTTGAAAAGTAGGATTTTGTGTACAGTCACAGGGCTTGTGCTGGGCCGACAGAGATGTCTATATTAGATCAGTACTGCTGGATTCTCACCCAGCTTCCAGGCCATAAGAAAACCCTCATGGCTTTAGCATACTGGTAGATCAACAGCATAATAAAAGGACTTGTTCAAACCACAAGATATAAGGCTCAGTGGAATGTAGCCTTAAGCTACCTGGATGCAAAAGAGAGAATTTAGCACCTGTGGTGATGAACATGTTATCAGCTTGGACTGATGCCACCAGTAGAGACAATTTGGTGTTTCCAAGGTGACAACAGGCTTGGGAAGCAGGTCTCCCTTCCTAAATTCACTGTAGTCTTTCCAATAAAATGAATCTGATTTTATCCTTCTATTACCCCAATACATGGGCAGACAATTTGATCAAATTCTCTTTTCTGGCATCTCATGTACTAACGAGCATTGTCCTACCAGCACTTCCCAGAGTTGGTCATCTTCTCTAGTTCCTCGGTAACCAAATTAATATTATTATTTTTTAACCCAATTTGACTTAAGCAGAAATTAATTCCACGTCTATGAACTGCTGGCCACATTCTTCTCACAGGTACTAGTAAAAATGCAGAATTAATCGCTAGCCCTCTGGCACTGGGTGGAACCTCCAGCCTCTTCCTACCCACAGTGCTAATTTTCACCCAGCAGGAACACGTGGCCATTTACTGAAGTGGTGAAATGATGAGCCATTTGGGTGAGCCTGCAGTGCACGACAGAGGTTTCCTAAGTGGAGGCAGATAAGGCAGAGAGCTTTTATTCTTCCTAGGCACATCTTTTTATCATATCACAAAACCAAGCAGCTGAAAATTATTGCTGTCATGAAGCACTGTGCTTTGAGAACAGGTTAGTCTACCTGTCCTTCTGTACAAGACTTACTACTGGATGGGATCTGGGATGAAAACAAGTTCTTAAACAGGTTATACCTACTGCTATGGCTCACAGCCATTCTCAAATGCTGGTTTTTCACATACCTAATTCTCTGTAGGTTCTTCTTGTCATTCCTCACAAGGGAGCCTGAACACGTCCTACGTTCAGCCATCATCTCAGATGAAGATTACCTTGAAAACTCTGAATGCAAAATAACACCCCCTCTGGACTGGTTTCATGTTGAGTGGCAGAGGTAGTATTTTATTGTTTGAGCATCCCTCCTCAAGGACACTAAAGAGTTTGTAAAACATCACTGAACGAAAAGAAAACATCTCCAACAACAAAAATGCAAACCTGCTTAAAAGTAAAACACAGCAGCATTCAAATATTGGAAAACATGGAAGCTAAAGTGCTTGAAATAATTTAACTATGCCTGAAGTCAGTATTTCCCATATAAATGCTATTTTTCAATTGCACCTGCCTGGCTGCATAGGTTTCTTCACCAGTCTGTGGCAGGATAACACTACTAAGCCAGAGCCATTACCCAGAAGGGCTAGGAGCAACATATTTCTTTCTACCCCTCATTCTAAAAGTAAGTTAATAAATAACATTAAAAGAAACACGTTTTAAAGTTCAGGCAGCTGAACTTCAAGGAAAGTGAGGGTATGGATTTCCCATGCAGTGAAGCTGCTAGCATGGCCTGAAGCTGAACAAAGCTTTGGTGGGAATTATAAAGTGCTGTCTTTTAGTATTTTATGCCTGTCTTTAGTAGTGTTTTTTTCAAACCAGCACCGGGGTTGTGAGTTAAAAAGATTCTGAAATAACAAACCAGTTTTCAGTGGATGCTGGAACCAGACAGACATTGCACAGTGCACAGATTTTCAAGAAACAAAACAAACTGAAACAAAAAAAACCCCAAAGCCCAAACCCTAACCCAATTATGATAAAACTTTTCCTACTTAAAAAACAAACACCCACCAAGCATCAAGAGCAAATCTGAAAGCAACTTCTGCCTCCCGGTCCCCTGGCTCATTCCAGCAAGGATGGTTACTACATGATACAAGCTCAGCAGCAATGGTTGTGAGCCTGAGCCTGCAGGCACTCAGTGCAAAATTCTCCCAGCATTGAGCCCCATGGGAGCAACCCAGTGATCACTGAAGCCAAAGGGAGATCCCTACAGGCTTCAGCAGACTTTGGATTGGCCCCATTGATTGATAGTGGGAGCAGGACCTTGTTTGACAGTCACTGTTTTCCTATCCAGCCACAAAAGCCACCCCCTGAAATTCCTGAAGGGGTTTTCAATCTTCCCCTCCACGCATGCATTTAACATCCATTACAGTTAAGAGCAGTTACACATGCATATCAATGGGAGAAAAGTCCCAGTCGAGAGGAATACTGGTAGTAAGAAAAGAAACCCAGTAGAAATGCTGGGAATTGCTAAAGACCCAACTCCCTCGAATTTATCCTTTTCCCTCTTTAGGCGGTGGGCACGGGGCCGCAGTGCAGGAAGCTCTACAGTGTGTGTTTGTGTGTGCCCGGGTGTGTGACGCGCGCGGTGAGCGAACGGGCGGCGTCGGCAGCGCAGGAGCCCGTCGGGAAGCCCCCTCCTGTCCCAGTGTCCCAGCAAGCGTCTGGAGCGCTGGCCCTCGCCGCTCTCACTTGTGAGCCGTGTTGTTATAATCGTCCTGTGCCACGGCCGGCAGGGAATGGTCTATCCTGAACTCTTCCTCCAGCCCGCCGGGTGCCTTGGCTGAATCCCCCCGGGCCACAGCTTGGCGACTGTCCATGCCGCCCCCCTCCAGCCCCAGGATCTGTCTCTGCACCAGCTTGGAATAAAGGCCACCTTCTTCCATCAGCTCCTTGTGCGAGCCCTGCTGCACCACGCGGCCCTTGTCCAGCACAATGATGTTGTGTGCCTTCTCGACAGTGCTCAGCCTGTGAGCTATGACAAGCACTGTGTGGTTCTGCAAGTCGCCGTAAATCGCCTGCTGAATCTGCGTGGGAGAAAAAGACATTAGTGCCTGAGCACCACTGGCTCCGAACTGGAAGGGAGAAGAGCAGCTTTGTGGTCTGTTAAGAAACATCTGGACAGGTTTGCTTTCCTCTGGCTATGCAAAGGACACAAGACTGCCTGCAGCAGTACGTCCATCCCAGCTCCTGCTCTCACTGTCCCAAAAGCCCGCCGCAGTCCAGCCAGCCCGCGGGTGCAGTATGCACACAGGTCTGGTCCTACAGCCTGGGTCCTTGTTAGAGCTGGGCCCCAAATTTGAGGAGCACGTGGTGTTGGCACAGAGTGCAGGAAGCCAATAACTGGTAAATGCAGCTACTCAGAAAAGCAGGGCTATTTCCTGGGTGTATCAAGGCAAAGCAAGATGGAGTTGTTTTCCAGCCAAGAGGCAGACAGTAGCACTAAGGTCTAAAGGCAGACAGATGGCCACCAGGCACACTGATGCCCCTGGCTAGCCAAAATCAGCCCCTGGCTAGCCAAAATCAGCCCCTGGCTGACACCAGATACCACACACGTGGCTGAGGACCTGCAAGCCAACAAGCTGCTCCAAGGTCAGACGCTTGCACTGCCCCACACCGTGGACCAGCAGCGCTCATCCTCTGGGACCAGGAGATACGTCCTCACACCTCAACCTTGTACTAGCTTTACCTCACTAAACCAGTGAGGTCGAACTGCTACTGGTAGAGCTGTTTGGTCATCATGTCCCAGCCAGATAAACTAACTCAGTTCACAAAACTCAGGGCCTTTCCTGCTAGTGTGGTGCCTCAGCTTGGATTTTAGCTCAGACAGTCCTCCTTCTTCTGCTGCAGTCCCATTTTTTAGGGCCTTCCTCCATATCCTGGCCTAAAAGACCACACAGAGTTGCTGTATGCCAATTAACACTTTCCACAATTAAAAAAAAAACCTAGCAGAGATCTCTATTTCATCAGGTCTGTCAGGTGCTGTCTGCTCTGAACACAGGATTATTTCCTTCTTGGTGGCTAAAGTAGTGTTGGAAATAATTCCTGCTGAAGGAATTAGCATCTTACCCAAACCTCTGATTGCGCCACATCAAGACTAAGCTTCTCCACACGCTGGAAACTGAAGCTACAGTCTTTCCTCCATTCCCAGACTGCCTCTTTGGCCCAAACACCCAAGTCCTGTACTCACCGCATGTTCACTCTCTGCATCCAGTGCACTTGTGGCTTCATCCAGGATTAGGATGGGAGGGGCTCGGATCAAGGCCCTGGCAATTGCCACTCTCTGCTTCTGGCCACCTGACAACTGGGCTCCTTTTTCACCTGCCTCTGTTGGTTCAAGGGAGAGAAGAAGGGGTTAAAATAAAACTCAAGAGCTGCCATCAAATTGAGCCCCAGCCAGCATCAGGATGGTGTCATGCTTTGAAGGAAAGACCAGATAAATGCTTCTGCTCACTCAGCAGGGCAGTTTAAGTGGGTTAAACATCTCTGAGGCTGCAGTCCTTCCTTCCAGCAGGAAGTTCTCTGCTGTTTTCCCAGGATTTGAGGGCCTGATGATCACAGAAACAATACAGAGAAGTCCCTGAGCTTGGGAGATCATCCAAACCCCAAGCCCTCGTTCCCTACCCATGCAGCTGCATCACTGCCATCTCTCCCTGCAAGTTGGGGTCTGGAGGGTGTTCAACCAAGGCAGCAGAGAGGGGAAACTGGGACCTCTCTGTTGGCATCTATAAACACAAACCATTGTCAGCCTGACCTGCCTTCACAGTAAGTCTCACTGTCACAAACACCTCACCTTTTATTTGTATGGATTTATCACAGGTTTATTTTCTTCTTCTGCAGGTGGGCTGGTGCGCAGCCAGCCACTTGGGTCCTGGGCTTTTCTCCTCATCACTGCACTGAAAGATGGCAACTCTGCCAGTGCCACATCTCCGCAACATTGCCAGGCACTGGGACCTGGACTGGTCCACATGGGACGGGAAACTCACCCCACTGCCACAGAGTGGCAGCAGAAACACTCTCCTGGGATGGGCTCAGGAATCCTACAACAGCTCATTCACCCCAAAAGCCAGCCAAGGTGTTGCACCTCTCCACGCAGCTGCCTCTACACCGACACCAAGGTGCCACGGGCTCGTGTCCATCATCACCTGCCTGACTTTCCACCCAAGGAGAGAGTCTCTGCCTTCCCTAGGCAATGCTTTCAAGGGCAAACAGAGGGATTTCAGTACCTGTGTGGTAGCCATCCTGTAACTCAGTGATGAAGGCGTGTGCGTTGGCCTTCTGGGCAGCCTGAACAACCGACTCAAAGGAGGCTGAAGTTAAGCCGTAAGAAATATTATCTGCAATAGAACGGGCGAACAGCACCGGCTCTTGGCTCACCAGGGAGATCTGCACAAAGGAAGGGAAGAGCAGGTGCTTGGGAGCAGAAGACTTGCTGGCCGGTGTCTCAGCTCATCGGCGTTTGCTCCTGCTGGGTAAGGACTCAAGTGGGCAGAGCTTCACCATTACACTGTGATAAGAAGTGCCTCAATGTAAGCTTCCAGCGAGGATGCTTATGATGGGGTGCCCAGTGGCAGCCCCAGCCCAGTTTACATCATCTGCTGGGAAGCCATTCTGCAGGAAACAAACCTGATGCAATGTTGATAACGTTGGAACCAGGGATGGGCTTCTCCCTCCAAGAACCTGCTGGGGTTTTGCTCCAGCCTGTAATTCCCATCACAATTTGCTCTTCCTGGTATGGGAAACCAGTTGCTGGGACAAGGCAGGCTGAAGAGACCCATTCCCAGGGTGTTGCTGATTTTCTGTTTGAGGCCAGTAATCACACTTGGGCCACGTAAATGAGCCCTTCTGCACGTTTAATCCAAAATTAGCAAGTTAGGGACATAGCTGCTGCAATTCCTTAATTGCTTAGCAACAGCCTCCCTGTCCTACCTTACAGCCTTTGTTGCTCACACTGAAATTCTGCTTGCTTTGTCAAACACACAATATTGAAATAAATTGAGCCCTCCAAATTACTGCTCAGAACTGGGCATGAAGAGAGCCAGTGAGACATGGTCAGATTTTAATTGACTTCTCCCCATGCTCCTAACACTGCACCAGGCTTTCTAAACTGAAAGACCAGCCTGTCTTTTAGTTTTCACTCAGCACGGGCAGGGAATGTAAATTAGTCACACTGACTTTGGCTTTCCAGCTTGCCTCTGATCAATTGTTTTCAGGTTTTCCTGCTGACTGCTGAGGCCATTTGCTCTGGGGGCAAACAAAGGCAGCAGTTACTTGCAGAGGAGATGAAGGCTGATCTGTGCTGACACAATTTCTCACAGATTAGAGTTGAGGGGCCTGGACCCCTCTCCTGGAAAAAAACACCCAGCCCCTCTGGTACTCCAGCTGCTGCCAGGATCCCAAGAGGTTTAACTCCCCATTAGCTATGAATTACTTTAAGATCTTACGGTAGAAAGTGCTGGAGGAATGCAAACCCTTTTTTCCAAACTCAATTTAGATGATAATTAATTCAACAACCAAAACCCTATTTCTACGGTGTTGGCTGAAAACATACAAAACAAAACATGCTTTTTATTCAGTTTTTGGAAGGCTTCCCCCTCCCCATGAAACCATTCTCCCTTCTGCCCCAACAAGTTATCCAAATTCTTTTACTGGACCACCTCCAGCCTCCAGCTTTCTGGACATTTCAGAAGTTGCCAGATCAAATCCAAAGCAACATGCAAGGCTGTCATCCATCCCCTCTGACCACGGCAGGAGATAACTAGAATACACATAGCAGTCGTACCACTGAGTGCAGGTACTTGTGATCGTACATGTTAATGGGACGCCCGTCCAGCAGCACCTGCCCGTCTTGCAGAGGGTAGAAGTTCTCCAGGATGTTGACACAGGAGCTCTTCCCACTTCCTGAAGGTCCCACCAGTGCTGTCACTTTGCCAGGGTGCAGAGTGAAGGACACATTCTGCAACAGGGATAGGAGAACATGTTTAAGTCCTGGCTATTCCCAGGGCAGTGGCCTGGGCACCACGCATGAAAAGTAGCCAAAAATCTGGCCATGGTGACACCCCACCAGTGTGATGTACCACAGCAGCCATCTCTCCTAATTGTTTCCTTCTCCTCCCAGCTCCCTTCCTCTGAGGAAGTGAGGAGCCTCCAAAATTTGCTTTGAATTTGCCTGCTGATGTCGCAGGACCTCTTAAAAACTGCAAAGCAAAGTAACCTCTTTGTTGCCTCCCCTTGCCCCGTCACCCCAGCCCCTCTCTCACGGAAACAGTCTGAGCTTGGCACAATGCCCTGTACCGTGCTGACGTATTTCATGCCTGAGCTGGGAACAAGGGTTTTATTAATAAACCTCATTCCTTGTAAGGACAGCCGGCTCCAAACGCCCGCTGTTCCTTATAATCTTTTTTCCAGCACGCCGTTGAGCCTCCCTTTACGCATCTCCAAAAGGGCAGCTGACATTTCCCCGTGGGCTGGGGGTCGGTTGTTGCCGCGATGGAGAAGCAGCGCGTGATGCCTCGTGGTGGGGAGCGCTCTGTGCCCGTAAGGCTCACCTGGAGGACCTGTGTTGAGGAGCGAGTGCGGTAGGAAAATGTCACATTTCTGAACTCCACCTTCCCGTCCACGTGGTCTGGGACCAGGGACCCATCATTCACCATCGTTGGCTTGCGGTCAATGAACTCAAACACCTTCTCAGCCGCTCCCACGCCCTGCATCAGGCCACTGTAGACGGAGCCAACAGACTGGAAGAGAAGAGGGAATGGTGAGACCTTCCCATGTGCTGGAAAAGACAGTCGGTGCAACTTGTAAGGAGAATGGTCACAGCATTCCTAAGTCTATCATCTGATGCAAACTACAGTCATGAGACACAAAAGAAGAAAGCTTTTCCCCCCCATGCAGTGTGCAGAGGGGATATATGCACATACCCAGGGAAAGAGCATCTAAAAGGGTTTGTGCATGGGCAGACCCAGAGGAGAACAGAAGAAGGAAACAGCTGGATTGCGAAGAGAAGACACACACCAGGAGATATGTGACCCAAACCTCCACCAGAATCCTCCACCTATCTCTCTCTGCTCAAGACTGGCAGCTCCTCAACCCAATGGTTGATCAGAGTCCATGAACAGCAGTAGATTGCACCAGCTTCCAAGGGGAACCAGCTTCTTCCCTAGCACACACATCTCAAATGCAGAGCAGCTCCAGGCTGGACCTTTCTAGACAGCTGTTTGGCAGCCAATATAGATGTTCCCCACCAGAATATGATCCCAGTGGATTTATCATTGTGCTTGCCCAACTACAACTGCTGTATGTGGACACTGCCTTCGCTGGAATCAACCCCATCACATTGACTCTTCTTAATATTAAACCCAGAGCTGCAGAACAGCTTGCACTGCAACTGCCCCTCCCATCAAGAGGGGAAAAAACTCCAAACCAAACATACACCAAAACCACAGCCTGGAAACACCACCAGAGCCTGCAGTCATCCAAACAGATGGTGAGAGCTGGGCATGCTGCCTCCAGCCCTGCTCTGTGCTGCACGAGGGCTGAAGAGCTGCCGAAACCACTCTTGGCTGTGAGGAAACCTCAACTTGATCATTTCTGCCTTGATTAGCCAAGCTTATGCCTTTGCAAGGGGAAGGCAGCCCTGGGTGGGCTCTTCCATTCCACCCACAATCCCATCTTGCTAATGCACTGCCAACGCAGCAGCTTGCAGCCTATTCCAGGGAAAGGGAAAAAAAAGTAATATAATTAAGTTTTTAATGAAGCCTGAAATCTAACAGGCAGCTTCATAATCCCTGCATCCTTCACACCAGGAAATTTGCTTGGGAGGCAGCCAGGACTTTGACCCTCGACAATGCCAGTCTGACCCCTTTGGACCTGACTGCCTTTTGGGGGCATGAGCTGCTTCAGGTGCATTCAGGATGCAAGGCCACAGCAGGAGAGGAGTGGGGAGCAGAGGGGAGAATCAGCCCACCCGTGTGCAAGGCCACAGCATCAAGGAAACGTTTTGCAGGGAAGTCAACACTGAATCTAGCCCTGAGACCTTCTAGAAGACAAATATCACCCTGATATGGGCTAGGCCAGAGGGATAAAAGAGACTCACCTCCATGCAGTCTCCCAAGACGAACTCGTAAATGATGAAGGATATCAGGTTTCCGCTTGTCATTTGCCCCGAGATCACGAGGTGCCCACCATAGTAAAGGATGCTGACCTGGACCACCAGGAGGGTCAGCTAAAAGCAAGAAAACACCCCAAAAATCAGCAAGGACAACTGACATTTCGGTGCATTTGTAACTACTCACACAACAGCCCACAATTCATGTGCTGACATTTATTCTTTGAGCCCCAAAGTGAGCATCCCTGACAGTGCACAGCTGACAGCCCTAGCAGTGAGCATGGATATGAGAAAGGAAAAAACCTCAGGTAGAGGGGCTGATTTAAGGAGCTGGACTGGCATCTTTCAACAAAACAGAAGTCCAGAGGGGCAACAGCCAAGAAAGGAGAATATCTGAAATAATGGAGCATCTCATAAACGTCTCTCTTGGACTAACATCCTCAAGTGTCATAATCTACACTCAAATTATCCAACACAGGCAGTCATCTCACCATTAAAATAAACGGTCTTTTATATGCATGTGACATATTTTAATTTAGAGCACAAAATCAAGCCAAGAGTTAATGTAAAAAAAAAATCTTCCTTGTATGAACAAGTCCCTGAAGTATAACCTCAGCCTCTTGCCTGCAATCGGGGAGGGGTTACCACCTACTCTAGAAAAGAGACAGATCAGCTCTGATGTGACAAATATCAGCCCCTGCCTTTATTCAATCAGTTTTGTTCCACACTGCTTGAGTGCTCAGCAAAACGCTGATGCCCTGATGCTCTGTGTGATGTTTGCAGGACAGGCTGTAAAGCCACAGACAAAAACACTGGGGGAAGAAGATTCCTTTTCTATAGCTCTGCCATGATCTGACCTAAGACCCTGTGTTCCCTCCAAGAAAGACTCTACCAGGCTGTGCTAAATCCATCAGCTTTTTTCTACGTGAGCCCACAGGAGCAGTTTTTGAGGGGCTTTGCCTTCTTTGACTCAGCAGGATCTGTGCTGACCCAGTTCACACTCCGGCTTCACCTGGGAACTCAGAACATTGCTAAAAATGCTCCAATTTTGCTTCTAGACTTGGGAAGCCATAAAGTCTCCCTTGGCTGCATCAGGGCACCAAAACTCACAAACCCTTCACCAGAGGCTACTTAGATCCCTGAGCGTGCAGAGATAAGGGCACCCTCAGATGAGGGGTTTGCACAGCCTTAGTCAGCAGCTGATGCAGAAGTCCCAAACCATCTGGTCTTGAATGAAGAAAAAGCATTTTGGGGGAAAAAAAAAGGGAAAAAAAAGAACCCAAACCCCAGCAGCCTCCCTCTGCCACACCCACACGCAGCAGATCTCTGTTTCTGAGCAGAAGCTCAACCAACGCCGTGGCTGTTTCCCAGCCGGAGCCCTGAAGATGAGCTGGCACAGGCACACAATGCAGCAAGGCAGAAGCACGGGGTTTTCCACGACCTTGAGCACTTCTTATCAATTATAGTCTTGTGTGCAAGAGAAAACAGACTGCTTGGTGGCAGAACACAGCACTACTCTAGGGGTGAGCGGGATGTATTTTTTGATGAGTGGAGAGAAAGAATGATCAAGAGACACGGGATTACTGGCAACGGACATCACGGCTGGGCTTGCCCTGCAAAGCTCCCTGGGAGCAGAGGAGAAGCACATGCATCACGCCACGTGTGTTTTGGGATCCAAAGCAACATCCCCAGCCCTGCAGAAGGGAGCCTCAGCGCTGGCCACCTACCCCGCTGGACCAGACGTAGTAGGTGTAAGCCATGGCCTCCCGCTTGTTGAGTTTGTAGACCTGCTGCAGCTTCTGCCAGTACACGTTGGCCTCTGCCTCCTCGTTGGCAAAGCTGCGGACGGTCTTCATTGCAGAGATGGTCTCCTCGGCGGTGTTGTTGGCCTTGGCCAGGGCGTTTTGCACATCCTTGGAGAGCTTCTGCGGGGAGTGGGAGGAGGCAGAGGGGGCTCAGCGGGCGCCAGGCTGCCTGGGGCACCTCTCCCTGCACACCCCGGGCTCTGCTGGGCTTGGGAAAAGAAGGCATGGTGACATTTTCCAAGGCCACGGGCAACAAGGCTGAGCACTGAGATATATCTAACACCTCAGGACAGCCTGGGGCACTGTGCCGGGACGGGGGGGAAAAGATTTGTTGTGCAGTCCTTGAGGAGGGACCTGGGCTGCAGGAGGTGAAATGCTGTGCCCAGGGCCTCTTGGAAAGCCTGCGGCTGAGCTGCTGTTCCTGGTGCCCTGATAGGACAGGGTCAGCCTGACCAGGAGCCCTTCCAGGGCTTTAATCTCTACCCCAGTCACTCCAAAGGGAGAGGAGACGGATTGCATGGGGACAGGCAGGCACACATGCAGCATCCCAACGCTAAGCCACCACTCCTATCAGACCTGAGATGTTTCCACTCGTGAGCATGAAGCAAGGTAAGAGCTGAGGACATCCTTGTCTGCCCATACAAGTTTAGTGCTGCTTTCCTGCCCCCAATGTTGGCAGTAAAGCACCCAAGTATCAGTCCCACCAGCTCCAAGGCCACCCAAAATCACCACGATGGCTTCATGAGGGGAACAGCACAGTGTTGTGCCACACCATGGCCATGTCAGCTCCTCCTGCCTACCTTGTAGTACTTCCCGTAGACATCAGACACCAGCATGATGATGGGGAAGCCCATGAAGGTAACAAGTGAGAGCTTCCAGGAGAGGCTGAACATGAAGAAGATCACCCCCGTGGCCTTCACCACGTTGCGGAGGAAGATGTTGATGTTCTGGGAGACCAGGTCGCTCACGATGGTCGTGTCCGATGTCAGTCGGGAGATGACGTCCCCTGCAGCAATGAAGGGTTGGGGAAGAGGAGAGCCAGGACACGTCACCACAGCATGTCACTGCCTACTTGTGTCCACATGTCCCACACCAGGGGCCAGACAGAGGACCCCATCCAACCCACCCCTTGCTGGGGCTCTGAAGGGCAGCATGGAAGAGGGATGACTCTCGCCTGCTGTGGACGCAGAGTGAAAGAGAGAAGCTCGAATTGCAGCATGCACGAGGGACATGAAAGGCATCTGAAGGCAAGAGCTACATCTCTGGGTCACCAAGGGTGGCTGCAGGATAGCAAAGGGGACTGTGGCAACACACTGCACTGGAGGGTACCCCGCGGGCACGCAGATGGGCAGCAGGTGGGTGGAGCGTTTGCTAAAGGCACCTTCAGACCTGTCAACTCAGCCCCGGGTTCATTTCTAAATGACACCAGGAGGCCTCCAGGAGCTCACCAGGGACTACTGGCACCTTTCCCTGCTGCTGTGGGAGGACCAGCCAGGGTCAGGCTCAGCACACCCTGCAGAAGAGTGCGAGGCAGCTTGGGAAAGGCCTGTTTGGGTTTAGCCATGTGCCCCTCAGCCTGGAGCTGACCCAAGTGACCCTGAGGACAAGGATCTAGCTACTAAGGGGTGAAGCTCCTGCAATATCCTTTGGTGGAACTGAACATTACAGACAGCAAACATTACCCTGAACTCCTAAATACTTGGCCCACGTTTAAGTCCAGCTGAACTCCCATGCTTTTGTGTAAGTGTTAGTCCAGGGTTACCTGTATCCCACTTACAACAACATCTCCAGTGTCCTCAGCTACCAGGGCTCCATGCAGCTACCATTAAATATGGCAACAGCCTCAAAACTAAAAATACTGCCAAGAAGAAATTAAATGTGGGAAAAGTTACAGTGGGCTGGGATCACACCAGAGCAGCAAGGACCAGGACAGTAACAAATGGCAAGCAGGGAAAGCCACAAGCATGTCCAGCATCTGAGGTTTCCCATGTCTGCAGCAGAGCTGGACAGGAGTCAACCAGCAGGCACCAACAGGAGGTACGGGAGGAGGAGATGAGGCATTTTGGGGATGACTGGAGCTGAGCACATCAACCCTGGCTACTGGATGTCAGGTTGATTGGTGGCAATGGGTGCTTGGCAATTGTGTCCCAACCCCATGGTAGGAGGCAACCAAAAGGGAAGAGCTTTCTGTTTCTAAACACAAGCACTTAGGTGCTGTCTCTGGTTGGGCCCATCTGTCACGTGCTGGTAGGGCAAACCAAGGGGGAAAAAATACCAGGATGGGATAGAGGGCTTAGAGTCCATCCAAGGGAAAGAGAAACCAACCTGTGCGATTCTCATCAAAGAAACTCATCTCCTGAGACATCAGCGACCTGAAGAGGCAGTTGCGAAGGCGAATGTTCAGTCTTGCAAATACGAGCGTAAAAACGCCACCCCGGACACCTGCGGCAAATGAGCTAATTACAGATAAGAAATGTTATAGACCAATGGACACGAAACCCACTCCTCAGCAACACAAACACCCCGACACCCAGGGTAAGGGTTGGGGCAATGCTGTGCTGGTAGCACTTTCCACCCCGGGAATCACAGAATCATAGAATCGCCTGGTTGGAAAAGACCTTTGAGATCATCGAGTCCAACCACACCTGTCCACTGCTAAACCACATCCTTGAGAAACTCATCTGCCCATCTTTTAAACACCTCCAGGAATGGTGACTCCACCATCTCCCAGGGCAGCCTCTGCCAGTGCCTGAGAATCTTTTCAGTGAAGAAATTTCTCCTGATGTCTCCTCTGAACCTCTCCTGCTGTAACTTGAGGCCATTTCCTCTCATCCTCTCACTGTCACTTAGGAGAAGAGACCAACTCTCCCCTTGCTACAACCTACTTTCAGGCAGTTGTAGACAGTGATAAGGTCTTCCCTCAGCCTCCTCTTCTCCAGGATAAATGACTCCAGGTCCCTCAGTCGCTCCTCACAGGAGCGATGGGCTGAACCAACCCACATATCCTCTGAGCGCTACCAGCACGGGGACAGCTGGTCCTAACTCCAGTAGTGACAAGAACTGGGAGGGGACACAGTGTTGCTGGGACATTTTTTCCCCAGGGACCCCACCCCTTGTGCTCAATCCTGCTTACCCACTGCCAGCAGATGGATGTGGAGGGCTGTGCAACAGCCTCATGACTGCCACCACGGCCACCGTGATGCGCAGAGAAATAGAACATCCCTGGAGTCTGGCAGGGACCTGGCAGAGCAGCTGCAGGTGAGACAGCCCGTGCCCACTGCCACTGAAAAATCCTGCAGGAAAGCCCCAAATTCCTCCTCGTCAGGGCCAAACCCAGCCCCTGTGATTACCTTCCTATGGCGAGCAGCGACATGACCAGCACCGCCGTGGAGAAGCGGTCCATGCTCTTCTGCACCACGATGCCGTCGATGGCCAGCCCCGTGTAGTAGGGCAGGAAGGTCTCTCCTGCCAGACAAGCACAAGACACGGGGTTTTAGCTCCCCACGCAGGACTGGCACAGGACCTGTATTTCCAACTGCAACAGCCTTTGGACAACCCCATCCCCTCCACACAGATACCTGGCAACCGCATGAGATATCTCAGGAGGTGCATCCCCTAGTGGCAGGCAGGGGTGTTTAATTTCCCAGCATATTTTATCTCCTACTGCATTTTTTTTTACCTATTGCATATTTCACCCAGCCTGTGCAGGATGTGCCACCCAGCACCCCCAAAAAAGCAAGCCTGGGGTGTTGCCAGGTCCCCCCTCCATGGCTCCTTCTCTCCCAGTAAGGATGGGAGCACACCATGGCCACCCCCAGTCCCTTCGCTCACCCAGTGCAGCCACGAGGAGAAAGAAGGAGGCAATGCCCAGGAAGAAGGCATCTGGCTTTGTGTAAGACAGCAGCTTATGGATGGTGGGACCTGCTGCCTCCTCCCGCTTGTCCCGCGGGACGCCGCCGTCGCAGCTCTCCTCCGCCTCGGCACGGGACTCGGAGCCAGGCCCCAGCGCCTCGCGGGAGGAGGTGACACACGCCAGTAGCTGCCACAGCCCGAAGGTGGCCGCCAGTGCCACGTAGGTCCAGACAAAGAGTCCCCAGAACCAGGGGTCCCTGATGGTCCTCCGCACCTCCGAGTAAAGCAGTAGCTTCACCATCATGTAGATACCCATGAGGAGGCAGACGATGGCGATGAAGGTCCGCGATGCCCTGAGGCGCCGGGGCCCGTAGGCCGTGTTGGTGGCCACCCCGATGGCAGCCCCCAGCAGGATGCAGCTGCGGTAGAGACAGCCCCCCCAGATGTCCAGCAGCGAGTTGAAGATGTTGAAGTGCCGCAGGTCCTGCAGGACATCCCAGCCGCCCCGGCCATGGGCATAGAGTAGTGTAGTGACCACCACATCAGCCCCGCTGAGCACCAGTGTGCTGGCCACAGCCTTCCAGGCACGCATCCTCACCGCTGGGCTGGGAGGGTCACCAAGGTGGTGGGAGGCAGACCTAGCACGGGGAGGATGTGGTCATGTTGGTCTCTGCTGCAGGGAGAAAAGAAGGGTACAGGCTTGTTATTCACACCAGGAAGGTTTTGGAGAAGGAAAAGCATGATGGAGGGACAACGATGCCAGCTCCCCACCAGCCCATCCTGACCCCAGACATTACTACCTACTCCTTCCTCCTCTCCCCTGCTGCATACGCTCCAAGATATTTCATAAAATATCAAGCACAAATGAAGACAAACTCACCTCCCTGCGCCCAATCTGAACCCCACAACAGAAATCTTCACATCTCAGTGGGAAAATTCTTCCCCACCTGCTGTGGGGCCACAAGACCCTGGCAGCTGGGTGATGCTGGGACATTTGTGCAGCCCACGTGTCCTGTGCTACAGCGCTGCGTCGGTGTTAAGCTCAGACATTCATGATCTGAGAGCCCATCCTCACCTTTCCCAGGACAAAGCTGAAACCGAGCACTGAATCAAAACCATATGACAGCAGAAGGGAGAGCAGCTCAGCGTTGAAACACCACTCTCAGCAAGAAAAGAATAAGCCATGGCACAGCAGTCTGCCACACCCTGCTCTCCACAGCCCTCTTGAGTATAAATTCAGGGTAACCCACTAAACCCGCTCCGCTGCCAGAGTGTAATTCAGTGAGACAACAAAAATCCCAAGAAGAAATTAAAAATGGGATGGAAATGTCCCATGTTTCCAAGTCAGGGACAGGTCTGAAAACCAAGGGCAGCTCCACTCCTCCCACAAGTACCTGACCCATGGGAGAAGCCATGGTTGAAGGAGGCAGCACCCAAGGGCCCTGCTTTGGCAGCACCCGTGAACTCTGCAGCCCCGGCTCCAATAACTGACACAGAGAGCAGAAGTGCAAGACTCCCATGGGCCACAGGACACAGCATTGACCACATGGGATGGCCCTTGGCCCACGCTAGTCCCAGGCGGATGGAGGGAGCTCGGCACTGGGTTTAATCCCTACCCGAGTCACTCCAAAGGGAGAGGAGAAGACAGATTGCATAGGGACAGGCAGGCACACACGCAGCACCCCAAGGCCAAGCTACCCCCCCATCAGACCTGAGATGCTTCCACTTCTGAGCGTGAAGCAAGGTAAGAGCCTTGTCTGCCCATACAAGTTTAGTGCTGCTGGTTGGAAAAGACCTTTGAGATCGAGTCCAACTGTACCTGTCCACTACTAAACCATATATCTGAGAAACTCATCTACCCATTTTTAAACACCTTCAGGTATGGCAACTCTGCCACCTCCCTGGGCAGCCTCTGCCAGTGCCTGACCACCCTTTCAGAGAATTTTTTCCAAATGTCTAATACAAGTTAAGTGCTGCCTTCCTGTCCCCACTGCTGTCAGCAAAGGCCCCAAGCATCAGTCCCACCAGCTCCAAGGCCACCCACAATCACCATGACAGCTTCACAAGGGGAACAGCACAGTGTTTTGGCAGAGCATGGCCATGCCAGCTTCTCCTGTCACCTGTGGGTCTGACCAGCAGCAGCGATGGTGGGGCTGGATCTGAATTGACGCAGAAAAGGGCCAAAAGCTGCTCATGTGCTCCTGTGCCGTGCCCAGAGGAGCCACACATTGGTGCGAGGGAGGTATCTGAACCTCCCATTTGTGTTGGCCAAACGACTCATGACGGTGCGCAAGGCACAGCACAAAGAATGCCATGTGTGGCCACAGTCTGGCCTGCGTGACCACAGCTGCCTCCACAACCATCCGAAAGCAGACCTGGGGAACAGGACAGTCAGGGCACCAGCCAAGCAGTGCCCTTGGCCAAGAGCAGCTCGGTGAGCGGGCAGGTGGGATAAAGAGCTAAAGAGTGGAGGAAAACTGGGGCAGGAGCTGCAATAGGGGGCAAGACCGGGTGTTGATGGGGTGGGTGGGAAAGGAGGGATGGAGGCAAAGCTGAGCAGCGATGTCAGGGAGCAGTAGGACACGCTGCTGTAAAGCCAGGTGGGTCCGCCCGGTGGAAAAGGAGGAGGAAGAGGAGGAGGAAAAGGAGAAGGAGGAAGAGGAGGAGCAGGAGAAGGAAGAAGAGGAAGAGAAGGAAAAGGAGGAGGACGGGGCGGCCCCCGCTGCTTCCTGCCCACCCGCCAAGGTGTCCCCAGACGCAGAGCCGGAGATGCCGCAGGTCCCCAGCCTCATCCCCGCCTCCCCTGCACGAGCCGCCTGGGAAGGGCCGCGCCCGCCATACCGAGGGCAGGTGGGGGACAGGCGGCTCCACTCCCCTCCCGGGCAGCGCAGTCCCTAAGCACCCAAACGCGGCCCTTACCGGCACCAGCGACGGGAACGCCGGGAACAGCCCGACCCAGCCTTGCACGGCGCGGCAACAAGGTCGGCGGAGGGCGTGGCTGCGCACTGACCACGCCTCTACCATGCCCCCTCGCTGCAGCGCATCCCGGGAACAGGGCCGGCGGGGGGCGTGGCTCTGAGCCGACCACGCCCCTTGCTACAGCGAGTCCGACTAACAATGTTAACGGAGGCGTGGTTACGGATTGACCACGCCCCCTCCGCAGCGCGTCCCGCCAAGAAGGTCATCCGGATGTGGGCAAGGCTCTGGTTTGATCACGCCCCCCCGCCGCTCCCCGGCCCCGCCCCCTCGCTGCGGCGCGCGCCGGCCCCGCCCGACCCGGGCACGGCGGCACCGGGACCGCCGCTACCGCCCCGTCCCGACCCAGCAAGGGCATCCCCACCTTGCAGAGGTTAATTTTCGCAAAAGTAAATCTTAATTTAATTTTTTAATATTATTTTATTAGCTTTATTGAATTTCTGCAGCAGAAGGAGAATATACAACACACTGGGTTGGCTTTAAAAACAACCACGACAAGTGCTCAGCAGTGTTCTTAAATTAACCCCTTAGATGGGCTTTAAATTAACCCCTAAACAGGGCTTTAAATTAACTCCTAAAAAGGGCTTTAAATTAACTCCTAATACAGAGCCAGATTTCACTTCAAGAAATCCGGATTTTAAGTAATGTTTTCCCTTCCAGCTTCAAGAAATCCAGCTTTAAAATTATTTTTCACCCTTCAAGTCCCCGGGGCAGCTCCAGAGGGATGGCAGCGCTCACAGTCTTGTGGCATCTGTGCATCCAGCTGGGCGACATAGACAGAGGGGCCAGCTGGTGTCACTATGGCAAAGCTTCCCTATCTTTTTGGAGTGCTGGACTTAAAAACACCTCTATAACCCTCAACAGTCTAGGAACAGACTGCTGGGTTCCTGAGCTTCACTTCATTTCTGGAGAGAATAGAACAGCAATGCTACAAAGGAAAAATTCATTTTTCCCTGCCTGGCTAACCAAGAATAAAAATATCACATTCCACTGTTGATTTTATTTCTGCTAATTAGTGCTTAAAACTTAAAAAAACGCTCACTTCAAGCCATTCCCACGTCCACCGGGAATGCGATCAGACCTGGCGTGACTTCCCAGTTCAGGCTGATGGT